>JBBYHL010448865.1:0-55451 GCA_038381835.1 Adansonia madagascariensis | reverse complement strand
TATATATATATATATATATTATAGATTACAGATAAAGAGATACATATATAACATAGACAAACGTACAAAAAATTTCAGTTACTAAAATTATAAGTTAAAATAATTAAAATTGAAGGAAAGTCATATGCCTTTACTTAAATTGCGCATGATATTTTTTTTCATATATAGAAACGAAAGAGATGAGGTCCAAATTTACAATTTTACTTAATGTACTGGGTTAAGTTGACCATTAAATTTTGCACGGATGTGAATTTAGTATTGTACATTTTGATTTCATTAAAAATGATAAAAAAATAATTGTAAAAGTATGTATGTCTATATATATATATATATATATTTTAAAAAAAAAGGGGAACATTTCACATCATATTTAAACATTTGATCATTTTTTATCAAAAATTAAAAAGTATAATAGTAAAAAAAATTTCACATAATATGCTAATTTTGATATTTTTGAACCAAATCAAAAACATACGGGTGAAATTACACCCATTTAGAAAATGATAAATTTGTTGATCTGAGCAAGTATAAATCTCCATTGATTTCATTTATTATAGGAATATTTAGCTATTTTACATATTGTTCTGTATCCTATGTAACATGGCATGTAATCTGAATAGCTAATTTCTAGCTCTAGATAGAGTTTTATTTCAAGTCCATTCAACTATATATATATATATAAATATGTGTGTGTGTGTGTATAAAACTCTTGTGAATAATACACATCAGAAAATTACAAAACTTCTTCCTTTGTTTTTATCAAATCTCTTAGTTTTATAGGAATTTGATGTATCACCTTGAAAAAAAATTATAAATTTATAAATCATTGACTTATATATATGATGCACATATTTTAATTCTATAACATAGGTGAAGTAATTTGAAGTAAAAACTATATAAAGGAAAAATAAAATAAAATCACAAGACAACAAAAGAAAATCAATGTTTTCTTTTGCAATAATTCTACTGGTTTATTCTTTTTCCCTTCTTTTTCAATTCTCACTTCATTCCTTTTTACCTCCGTTTCTTGGACAAGTTTTATGACTTTTTTTTATTTTATTTTTTTTACTTTTTAAAAATTGTTCACCTTCTAGAATTAGTAAGGAAATGTCCTTTCTGATTTTTGCAAACAAGTAAACTAATAAGTAATTCATATTCTTTAAAGCATACATATGTTTATGTATATATATATATATATATATATATATCTTTTCTGTTGGGCTTAACATGGTAGACTTACGTCTGCTCAAGAGTTAAGTTACCTCTAAGCTCTGATATGTTTAAGTTGTATGGATTAAACTTTGGACAAGATTATATATTCAGATCGATCAGGATTATTATTTAATAATAAAAATAATATTTTTATTAAAATTAATTATAATATAAAAAAATATTTTAATAATATAGTGAATAGTAAAATAGACTTTCATGCTAGCTTGAGTTTAGACAAAGAGAATTGAAATTTTTTTATCTGTACCAAGCCCATGTATAGGCTTACTTAATAAATTGAATAAATTCAACACTGAAAAATTAAATACTAAATTTTAGTTTTGAAACTGTTAAGTACTAAATTTATAATATAAAAATTGTGTGGTATCTATTAAAAAAATTAAATGTTTGGTAGATTTTTTATTAATTTTTTAATAAAAGAATCACACAATTTATGATTATTTTCAATTAATAAGCTAAAAAGGAATATATATATATATATATATATTCTAGTGCTACCCTGATACCCCTTTATAAAATAAAGAAGGTCTAGGTTTTTTTTTTTTTTTTTCAACTTCTTCAAATATACGGAAACGGAAAAAAAAAATCTCTTTGAAGTGATCGTGAATTATTCTTAAACACCTAATCTCATTTCTTCATCATAATTTTATTTGAGTAGTGATTAATTTAGAGACAATAAATTTTAAAAGTTTTGATTCAGTTATTTAATAATAAAGATAGTAATTTATATCACACTTTAATTTAAATTTATTTAAATGATTAAATATAAGATATTTTATGAATGACATTATTATTCAATCGATTACATAATTCTTTTTTCTGGCTTTGTTCACTTCACTATTATGATATGAAATTATTATTAAATCAATTACCAACCATCTATTTTTTATTTTATTTTTCTTATTCCATGTTTTTACTCTACTTTTAAATCGATAATTAATTTTTAAAATAAATATTTAAAATTTTAAATGAAACAAAAGAAAAAAATAGAATAAACACAACAAATTAAATAAATAAAATGAATTAAAAACAATTTTTTATCAAACAAAGCCTTGTTTTTGTTTCTTTTCTTTCATTCCTCTATATGTTTACATTTTTTTCCTTCTGTCTCTGTCTCTCTGTCTCTCCTTTTCCTTCTTTTTTTTTTCCCTTTTCTTTTAAGTTTTCTTTTTCTCTCCTAAACAAAAGAAAAAAAAAATTCTCCCGGCAACCCAATTTGTCAAGGTTCCCAATCAATTAAATTTGATAACTTTAATACTTATCTCTCTCTCTCTCTCTCTCTTTGTATGTGTGTGTATATATATATATATATTTAATGACAAGATATCTACTTCCATGTAAAATTAATATGATTTTATGTGTTTTTCTAATTTTTATATTATTTATATTGTAGTCTTATCAAGGGTGTGATTTTTTTGTTAAAGTCAACTGCTAATTTATTAAAATATTAAATGTATACAAAATTATAAAATATACGGAGAAAACTAATTAATTTTATGTAAATTGATCCATCTTTTTTATTAACCTGGCTGATTCATCCATTTTGAACTAAATAAAAATGGTAGTTATGTAACTTTTCATTCTCGTTCTATAGATATCCGATATGCAAATTGTGCTTATCAGCTCGGTAGAAGGTCTTGCCGATCAATGATGCTCCATGAATAAGCAAACCTGTAAAAGATTTGAAAAGAAAATTAGTAAAATAAAATAGATTAATTGATGACAAAATAAAATGATCAATTTATTGGGTAAATAGAAAAAGATATCTTTCCAAAGAAAAACCAAATGTTAAGTATTTCTTTGCTGCTTTGAATACTCACTCTCCGCTATAATTGCGATTCCTGCAACGTTTACAAAGCATACAAAATTTGTCAATACATTTTGAATGACTAAAAAGTAAAACAAAACAAAACAAAATAAAATCAGTAATTAATAAGCCCTTTTTGATTGCCGACTGCCTCCGATGGGTGCGGTTCATGGTAAAAGTTTTAACGGTAAAGCCAGGAGTTCTCATTGTTCGAGAGAACTGAAATATATATATATATATATATATATATATATATATACCCGAATTTGAACGTAACAGCCACCACATATTTATACGAATATGTAAGGCTACGAATTCTAAATTTTTCTTTACTTAATATCATCAAAACCAAAATATCAAATTTGCAAAAGTATAAAACATTACACAAAATATCATCAAAGGTTTGCAAGCTTAGCCATTACAAACAAATACACTAGCAATTCTTAAGTTATTTTGACAAAATAATGAATTTATAAACTCAAAATATCTTAAGAACTAGCAATGATCTCTTGCACCCAATTCACCCTATAGTAGAACGGCTACTCACCAAAATCTGTAATGAAATTATAATCAACAGAGTGAGTATAAGCTACTCAGTAAGTAACAAACTGACTCAACCACCCAGGTTATCGCATGTTACTATCATACAGATATAAATCACTTGAAAACTCTTGGCAAACAAAAGAAACTGGGTCATAATACTCATACTAGAATCATAACCACATCACTCTATAATCATTCACAATTCAAGTTTCAATAATTCAATATTTCATATTAAGATAAAGAGATAAAATAATGAGAATGGTTATGGTTACAGATTCACATTCATATTCATATTCATATCTAGGTTCATAACAATTTCATATTTAGATTCAAAATAGGCTACGACCATATTCACCCTAGTGGCAAGGTCTATAATCATAATGCAACCTCAGAGAGGATACGCTAATGCTACCATATGTGCCATTGTATTCGTCTCCAATGACAAAGTCCAGAATGCAGCCAGGTTAAATAACACTAGACTATGACCACTTTCACCTTAGTGGCAAGGTCCATATTCATATGTAACCTTAGAAAGGTTAAGTACAATGCTAGCATATAGAGCCATTGTATTTATCCCCAATGGTAGGGTCCAGAACGTAGCCAAATTCAAAACCAATAACCATCTCAATCAGATTCATATTTAGACCTCAAAAACGCAAGAAAAAAATAATCAATTCATAAAATTCAAGAATAATTAATTCTTCATAATCATAATCATATCAAATATATTTCTCAATGTATAGCCTCAAGGCATATTCAAGCGCAATCAAATAACCAATTCATAGAATTTAAAATATTCTCATATTCAAAAGTAATATTCAAAATAATTCACATGAAGACACATTTTCAAATTAAACATAATATATCCATACATTTTATAAAATAGTAGAAGATTCGGTGAGTTACTTACTTTAGCAACTCGAGTCTTCCAACTGCAAAATCTAGTCAAAAATATACTTTAAGGCCCTATAATCCATATAAATCATAATTACTACGAGATCCACCCATTCATTATTTTTATGCGATGCTCTTAATGACTTCTTCAAATTAAACCCATATCGATTCAATTCGCTCTCTAAAGCTTATTTAACCCCTAATTGGACATCTACCATACCTTTCTAATACAAGGAAAATTAGTCAAAACCATAATGGGATGTAAGAAACTTCAAAAGAAATCATATTGTTATTACTGGGTACTATTATTATTTTTTCATAAAATAGACTTTATCATATTTTATGTATATATTTTTGAAAAATTCAATAAAATTATATAATTAAAAATCATGACAAATTATAGCAAAATATATCAAATAAAAATCAAAATTAAATTTTTTAAATGTGTAAAAATTAATTTTCTTAACTTTCCAAAATCTCAAAATTTATTCATTTGGCCTACTTTGAGACCTCATAACTCACAATATAACTTGAATCTAGGGTTGTATTTTATACCAATATCAAGCCTACATATCATACTTCAATATACAAATTCTGAAGCAGAATCCATGGTGGTTGAAAATCATTTTTGTAAAGGCCAAAGTAGGTTGGTCATCACTATCTTACCCAGATTTCTGGGTTTCCATGTTCAAGTAGCCAACTTGTGGCTTTCGATTCTCTTAGAACATAAATCATCCGATTAAGCCACCAATGTTAAAATAAAGTTCACATTTCATACTACAAGTTAGACTTAAGAATCGTCTAAATCTGACACCAGACGGTAGATTTCTAACAGCCTAAAATTGGTGATCCGTCACTGTTAAACCTTTTAATCTAAATTATCATATCTTACAATTTGCCCAACCAAATTAACTCAAACTTATTCCGTTAGAAACCTAAAGCCCAAAGCTACCTAACAGAGGTGTTCCATGTCGAAAATTTCATCAAAAAAGTCACCGGCCATAGGTACAAGCTTGGGTTTTCTTATGGGTTTTCTATCATGCATGAAACAAAATATATAAAATGATAATTACTAAGCTTACCTCTAAGAAGATGATGAGAAAACTCGATTTCTTGGCTTTTTCCTAGAATTTCAAACCTCATTTTTTCCTCTTCTTCTTGTTTTTCTCCTTCTTCTCTTTGTTCTAGCACATATAAGAGAAAGTAAAATAAAATTCTTTTTACATATTTTTTTGCACATAAGCCCTCTAGTTTCAAGAATTTACACTTAACCCCTTCATACATAATAATAATAATAATAATAATAATAATAATAATAATAATAATAATGGGTGTTACATCATTCCCCCCATAAAAGAAGTTTTATCCTCAAAACTTCACCTACCTTGAATTTCAAATAGTTTTGGATACTTAGTCCTAACTTCATCTTCAAGTTCCCAAGTTGCTTCCCTTTTCAAATGATTAGCCCATTGAACCTTAACATATTGGATACTACGTTGCCTTAGAACTTGTTGTTTTCTATCCACAATTCAAATCAATTTTTTTTCATAAGTTAAATCATCAAAAATTTGCATAGAAGGAAATTCAATTACATCACTCGGGTTTGGCATATATTTCCTTAGCATAGACACATGAAATACATTATGCATACCGGCCAAGGGTGGTGGTAAGGCAATCCTATATGCCACATTTCCAAGTTTTTCCAAGATTTCAAATGGGCCAATTAATCTAGGACTTAAATGAATCGCACCACACCTTTCATAGGCGACAATTTGAAGAACACGTGATCACCTGTCTGAAACTCTAAGTCTCATCTTTTATTATCTGCATAACTCTTTTGTCTACTTTGAGCTACTCAGAGTCGTTCTTTAATCAACTAAAATTTTGTCCATTGCTTGTTGTACAAAATTAGGTCCTAAGAGCTTTCTTTCTCTGACTTCATCCTAACAAATTAATGACCTATATCTTCTTTCATACAAAGCCTCAAAAGAAGCCATTTGAATTCCAGCTTGATAAAAATTATTGTAGGTAAATTCCACCAATTGTAAATAGTCCTCCCAAGAGCCACTCATATCAATGACATAAGCTCTTAAATATATCAAGGATTTGAATAGTCCTCTTAGACTGCCCATCAGCTTGTGGATGGAAAGCAACGCTAAAATTTAGTTTTGTTCCCATAGCCTTGTGCATACTTCCCTAGAATTCTGACATGAAATGAGTAGCTCTATCTAAAACTATTGTAAAAGGAATAGCATGCAACCTTACTACTTCTTTGACATACAATTTTGCTAGCTGCTCCAACAAAAATCCAATTTTAACTGCAATAAAGTGAGCAGATTTAGTCAATCTTTAGACAATCAGCCATACGAAATCATTTCCCTTTGGACTTCTTGGTAAGCTAGAGACAAAATTCATAGTGATATGCTTCCACTTCTATTTAGGTACTAGAAAAGTTTGTAGCTTCCCGGTAGGTCTACGATGTTTAGCTTTAACCTAGTGGCAAACCAAGCAGTGTGCAACAAATTATGCAATCTCCTGCTTCATGTTATTCCACCAAAAGTTCTACTTCAAGTCCTTGTACATCTTTGTGCCACCTCAGTGTACAGAATATTTGGTGCTGTATGCTTCGTCTAAAATCTCATTCTTTAGCTCACTGTTATCGAGAATACATAACCTATCCCTGAACCTCAAAGTCCCATCTTCATGAACATGAAAATCACTTTGTTCCCCTTTTTTAATTCTACTTTTGATTTTCTCCAATATATTATCATTATCTTAGGAATCCCTAATTCGTTCAAGCAAGGTCAATTGAACTTGAAGGGTTGCCAATTGAGCGCTTTGTCTATGGAAGATCCAATTTTCTAAAATCCTTTAAGATATTTTTCTAAGTAGTAATCATAGTTGCCAGATTAGTTTTTAATTTCCTACTCACAGCATTAACGACGACATTAGCTTTCCCAGGATTATAATTGATAATCAAATCATAATCCTTCAACAACTCTAAGCACCTATTCTATCTCGTTTTTAACTCCTTTTGGGTGAAAATATACTTGAGGCTTTTATGATCAATATACACCTCATATTGTTCTCTATAGTGCCTTCCAATTTTTAGAGCGAACACTACTGCCGATAACTCATGATCATGAGTAGGATAATTTCGCTTGTAAGGCTTCAATTGTCATGAAGCATATGCTACTACCTTTCCATGTTGCATTAGTACACAACCCAAGCTTTGCACAGAGGCATCACTTTAAATGGTGAAACCACCAGAATCGAAAGGAATTATGAGAATTGGAGGACTCACTAATTTTTTTCTTTAGTTCTTAGAAACTTTATTCACATGCATTAGACCACTCAAACGTAACCACTTTTTGGGTTAGTTGAGTTAAAGGCATGACTAAATGAGAAAATCCTTCCATAAATCTCCTATAATATCTCGCTAAGCCTAAAAAGGTTCAAATCTCTGTGATGGTAGTTGGTCTATTCCGCTCCATAATGGCGTCAATTTTCTTCAGATCCATAGAAACACCATTTTTATTAATCACATGACCCAGAAATGAAATACTATTCAACCAAAATTCATATTTCTTTAATTTTGCATACAACCTCTCTATTCTCAAAATTTGTAGCATTATTCTCATATATTTTTCATGGTCCTTCTCACTCTTAGAGTACAATAAAATATCATTAATGAAAACCATAACAAATTGATCTAAAAATTGTTTAAATACCTTATTCATTAAATCCATAAATGCTGCTGGAGTATTACTCAACCCGAACGGCATTACCAAGAACTCATAATGTCTATACCTCATCCTAAAAGCAGTTTTAGGAATGCCATCCACTTTAATCTTTAACTAGTGATAATTAGAGCGAAGATCAATTTTTTAAAAGAGTTGAGCTCCATGCAGTTGATCAAAAAGATAATCAATTCTAGGTAATGGATATTTGTTTTTTATGGTTACCTTATTAAGATCTCGGTAATCAATGTAAAATCTCATACTACCATCTCTTTTCTTGACAAAAAACACTGGAGCACCCCAATTTGATGCACTAGGTTTAATAAAACCCTTATCCAGCAATCTTGCAACTGTTCTTTCAATTTTTTTAAATCTACTAGAGCCATTCTATAAAGAGTTTTAGGAATTAGTGTTGAGCCCGAAAATAAATCGATCGAGAAATCAATCTCCCTATCAGAAGGCAACATAGCTAGCTCTTTAGGGAACACATCAAGAAAATTTTTTACCACATTAATATCTTCAAGTTTCAGTTTATTATGACTGATATTTCTCATAGTGGCTAAGTATGTAGCACAGCCCTTTCTTAGAAGTCTTTTAGCTTTCAAAGCTGAGATAACCAAAGGAAAACTATTCTTTGCACTTCCAAGAAATTCAAATTCAGACTTTTGAGAATTCTAAATGTTACTTTCTTCTCTCGACAATCAACTATTGCTAGTTAGTGGCTAACCAATCCATACCAAGAATCACATTGAAGTCTTTTATATTAGCAAAAAACTTATTGTTGTTAATACTAACAACGTAAGACTTAAATACATGGCACACAATTAATACTCCTCTTATTAGGGTTTCAACCGATAACTCTATTTGACTAAGGATTGAATTCCAACCATGTTTCTCGAAAAAAATAGTAGATACAAAAGAATTTATAGCACCCTGATCAAACAAAACTAATCTTAATAGGATAACACAGGGAAAATACCTGCCATTGCAGTGTTGGAAGTATGAGCATCATGCTGAGTAAGGGCATGAACTTTAGTAAGTGCTCGATGCCCTTTGTCTCACTTGGTCATTAGCTGATGCACTACTATTACTTCCCCTGTGAATGGTCTACGAATTTTAAAAGCTTTGTTGCCTTCTCTTATTCAGGCAATTAGCAAATAAATGGCCTTTTTGTCTGCAAGCAAAACATAACCCAGTAGCCTATCGATAATTAGCTTCAAAATGTGCCACTTGACATCTACGACACCATGGAGTATTACTGCCATAGGATTTACCGCCAGCTTTCTTAGGTCTTCTAGCTTGACCATGTCTCTGACTACCATGATTCTTAAAGGGTTTTGGCCTTTTCCTTTCTTCACGAACACTAGTTTTTTTATCTTTGTTTTTCATGGTCCCACTTTGAATAATGCTTTTGTCAATAAGTAGTGCCTTACTGAGTACTTCCCCGTATGGCTTAAGTTCAAAAGCTGAGATTATTTGTTTGATTTGAGGATTCAACCCTTTTTCAAATCAATGAGCATGACTTTCTTGATCAGGTGCTACTTTAGGGGCAAACTTGAAATATTTTGAAAACTGTACTTTGTATTCGACCACTGTTTTATCCCTTTGAGTTAACTTAATAAATTCCTTCTCCTTTTGTAGTCAAACACTTCTAGGGAAGTAATGGTTGTAAAAGGCCTTTAAAAACATATCTTAAGAACAAATTTCTTCATTCCCAGTAAATACTCATTCTTGACTTTCTTACCAATCATTTGTAGCCCCTTGGAGCATAAGTGCAGCATACCCTACTCTATTTTCTATAGGGCATTTAAATGCCATAAATAGTTTCTCTATCTCCTTGACCCATTTCTCTACTTCACTAGGATCTGTACAACCTTCAAAGGAAGGAAGACCCATTTTTTATATTTGACAAATCCACCACATTGGTTAGGTAGGTAAATTTGCTCCACTTATTATTGACATCTTTGTAGTTATTCTTGTTATTGTGCTAACAGAGCAGAAAAGTTATTATTAGTAATATTTTGCTACTCAGCCAGTCCTATCATTTACCTTACTATCTAATACACATCATTACTATCCAAGTTACTTAGTGATGGTTAACTACCATCATGATTCTCGGAATCAACAACATCATGTAATGGATGAGGATCTACATTTTGTTGAGTCCCATCCCTATCATGGGAGCTTTCAATAATAGTCGACAAATTCTTTTTTCGAAAAACCATGATAACTACACCAATTAAAATAATATAATTTAGCTTTCACCACTATGGTATTTTTTTTGACAAAACACATTCCATCAAGTTAAGGCGTATATAATTTAACGACAACATATTGACTTGCATATCACTTGCCTTATTTCAAAATTAATGCATTGTAATTCAACTAATCTATCCTAAAATCTATCGATGCTCATTATGAACCTACCTATAGTCTAAAGGTCAAACTCTAAGCTCTGATACCATTAAAGTTGTGATGCCCTGAACCCGATTTTGGACCTAACAACTGCCACATATTTATACGAGTATGTAAGGCTATGAATTCTAATTTTTTTTACTTAATATCATCAAATCTAAAATATCAAATTTAAAAAAGTACAAGACGTTACACAAAATATCATGAAAGGTTGGCAAGCTTAGCCATTACAAACAAATACGCTAGCAGTTCTTAAGTTATTTTGACAAAATGTTGAGTTTATAAACTTAGAATATCTTAAGAACTAGCAATGATCACTTGCGCCCAACCCTATAGTAGAATGGCTACTCACCAAAATCTGTAAGGAAATTATAATCAACATAATGAATATAAAATACTCAATAAGTAACAAACTGATTCAACCACCCAGGTCATCATATGTTACTATCATATAGTTATAAATCACTTAAAAACTCTTGGCAAACAAAAAAATATTAGGTCATAATACTCATACTAGAATCACAACCACATTACTCTACAATCATTCATAACTTAAGTTTTAATAATTAAATATTTCATATTCAGATAAAGAGATAAGATAATGAGAATGGTTATGGTTACAACTTCACATTCATATTCATATTCATATCTAGGTTCATAACAATTTCATATTTAGATTCAAAATGGGCTATGACTATTTTCACCCTAGTGGCAAGGTCCATAATCATAATCCAACCTCAGAGAGGATACACAAATGCTAGCATATGTGCCATGTATTCATCCCCAATAGCAGGGTCTAGAATGTAGCCAGGTCAAATAACACTAGACTACAACCATTTTCACCCTAATGGCAAGGTCCATATTCATATGTAACCGTAGAAAGGTTAAAAGCAATGCTAGCATATAGAGTCATCATATTTATCCCTAATGGCAGGGTCCAGAATGTAGCCAAATTCAAAACCAATAACCATCTCAATCAAATTCATATGTAGACCTCAAAATTGAGAAAAAAAACATTCTTCATAATCATAATCATAATCATTTCAAACATATTCCTCAATGTATAGCTTCAAGGCATATTCAAGCACAATCGAATAATCAATTCATAGAATTTAAAATATTCTTATATTCAAAAGTAATATTAAAATAATTCACATGAAAACCCATTTTCAAGTTAAACATAATATATCTATACATTTATAAAACAGTAAAAGATTCAGTAAGTTACTTACCTAGCAACTTAAGTCTTCCAACTCTAAAATCTAGTCAAAAGTATACTTTAAGGCTCCATAATCCATATAAATCATAATTACTCGGAGATCTACCCTTTCATTATTTTTATGCAATGCTCCCAATGACTTCTTCAAATTAAACCCAAATCGATTTGGTTCGCTCTCTAAAGCTTACTTAACCCCTAATTGTACATCTACTATACCTTTCTAATGCAAGGAAAATTAGTCAAAACCATAATGGGAAGTAAGAAACTTTAAAAGAAATCATATTGTTATTACTATGTAATATTATTATTATTTTTCATAAAATCAATACTTTATCATATTTTATGTATATATTTTTGAAATTTTTAATAGAATTGTATAATTAAAAATCATGACTAATTACAGCAAAATATATCAAATAAAAATCAAAATTAATTTTTTTAAAATGCATAAAAATTAATTTTTCTCAACATTTTAAAATCTCAAAATATGCTTATTTGGCCTACTTTGAGACCTCATAACTCACAATATAACTTGAATCTAGTGCTGTATTTTTTACCAAAATCAAACCTGCACATCATACTTCAATATACAAATTTTGAATCAGAAACCATGGTGGTCGAAAATCATTTTTGGTAAGGCCAAAGTAGGCTGGTCATCACCATCTTACCCAGATTTCTGGGTTTTTATGTTCAAGTAGCCAACTTGTGCCTTTCAATTCTCTTAGCACATAAATCATCAGATCAAGCCACCGATGCTAAAATAAAGTTCACATTTCATACTACAAGTTAGACTCAGGAGCTGCCTAAATCTAACACCGGACGGTAGAGTTTTGATAGCCTAAAATTGGTGGTTTGTCATTGTTAAACCCATAGTATAAATTATCATATCTTACAATCTACCCAACCAAATCAACTCAAATTTGTTCCATTAGAAACCTAAGCCAAAAGCTGCCTAAAAGAGGTGTTTCATGTAAAAAAGTTTTCGAAAAAGTCTTCAGCCATGGGTACAAGGTTGGGTTTTCTTATGGGTTTTCTATCATGCATGAAACGAAACATATAAAATGGTAATTACTAAGCTTACCTTTAAGAAGATGAGAAAACTCAATTTCTTGGCTTTTTTCCCAGAATTTCAAACCTTTTCTTTCACTCCTCTTCTTATTTCTCTCTATCTTCTCTTTGTTCTAGCCCATATAAGAGAAAAAAGTAAAATTCTTATTACATATTTTTTTTGCATATAAACCCTCTATTTTCAAGAATTTACAATTAAGCCCCTTCATACATCGTAGTAATAGTAATAATAATAATAATGGGTGTTATAGCTTTATACGACTAATATTTTAACAAATCTATCATTAGATTTAATAATATAATTATAATTGTACTACATGTAAAGTTTTGAAACAATTCAATATCTTTATCACATCGATTAAAAATATTATCCTTTTCAGTATATATTTATCTATTTAAAATTTTTTAAATCAAACAAATAATTAAATTTTTTAATTTACTCATATGAATAAAATACAAAATAAAATGATCAGATTAAACGAATATTAATTATACAAAAAGATATGAAATTGTCTAAGCTTAAATTTATCTATATATATGCACATTTTAATTTTAGCAACGTTTGAAATATGGTTTCAAAATTATTTAGATTTTCCTTATAAGGGGCTATACCAAAGTTCAAACCCGTAGAGGAGTCCATTGTGAATGTCTGCATAAGAAAGATTTTCTCTATAAATTGTTGCAGAAGATGACTTTACTACCATGTCTATCCTGCACAAATCTGCGATATCTCCCACAGTAGCATTGCCTAACATAACATATGAATAGTATCTCATTTTCATGAAGGAATAACAACATTGAGATTACAAGGCCTAGTTTTTATATAAAGAAAGGAATCGACGAATGCTGGATTTTCACAACTCAAGTATAGAACAAGTTTTTCTTTTTAGTTTGGAAAACCAAAGGAAGACTCGTAATAATCATAAGGATTGAAAGAACGAAGAGGAAAGGAGAAGTAGTTGTCCTTTTGAAGGCTATAATCAACTACTCTGATGCTAAAATTATAGTAATTGATTGCCAGCACTTAATGCTTATGCCCTTTTTTGAGTAAAAATTTGTCTTCTTGTTCTCGCATTTGAACTGGTAAATGAGTTCAAAGTTGTTTCTTTTAGATTCATCTTTCAATCTAAAAGGGTATGAGATATTGAGGATTTGGCCGTAAAAATAGGGTTCATCGCATTGTTAATACAGAGTTACTTAGCACTGCAACAACAGAGAGATAGTTATACAAGTAGAAGCAGAAGAATAGCAAAGTCTGAGCTGAAACTCCTCCTATATACATGGTGAAAGTGTCATCGGCTTGGACTTTAGCCTAGCAAACCATGCGGCCTTAGGTTTAAGATTTGCTTCCTTTTATGACTAAGTCACCTTTAAAAACTCAATGGAGAATTTTAAATTCCCCAAAGCACTGAAGCTAAAAGCTTTAAGAAACCAAAACAAAAAAAGAAGAACAATAGAGAACAATGCTTAAATGTGTTTCTCAAGTATTTATTGGGAAAACATCTATTTATAGTTAAATTTTCCAAACATCAATGGCTTAGATTAAATTTGATGGACAGCTAGGATTTACATTTATTTACAAAATTTAGAATCCTAGATAAATTTAAACTTTATTAACTTTATCTCTATCTAGTTTTAAATAAGTTGGAGTAGTTATTTTTAACTAAACCTCTAAGCTTCTAGAAACTAGGCCTTCTAGAACTCTTCAAAGATTGGGCCTATTTCGGTGGGTCAAGTTATTTCATGTAACTTTTGTCTTTGGGCCTAGGTTGATTAATGTGACCATGAAATTCTCCCTAACTTGTTCTTATAATGCCCTTGTCACATCCTTTAAATGGAATTACTCAATCTTATCTTAGAGCTGCCACATACCTCAGTTGGTTCCCAACTTGCCTCACTATCAGGTAGTTCTTTCCACTGAACAAAGTACTTATGGCTTAGCCCATGACTTTTTTATTGTACCACTAGATCTATAAGAATGCATTGTACATCTCTATCATAGGGGGCCTTCACTTCTATTGATGCATGCTATGACTTGCCTTGACATAAATCCTCTTAATCCTCATGAAATGGCTTGAGCACGCTGATAAGGAAAATAGGGTGTAACCTTAAACTTTACTGGCAACTTAAAATTTTTAGGCCACCTTGCCTACTCGTTTTAAAACTTTAAAAGGACCCTCGTATCTTTGAACAATCTCTTTGTACATGCCTGGGTTACATAGCACCAAGTGTAGTTTGACAAGGACTAAATCTCTAACCTGAAACTATAAATCTTTTCATTTTTAATCTACCCATTTCTTAGTACATTTTCCTGCCTTGTGTAGACAAGCCCTGGTAAGTTAGTTTGCTCTTGCCAAGCCGTGATGAACTTGTGAGCTACTGAATTTGGTCTTGTATAGCCTGTTATAATAGTACTAGGTGTGAGCAGCTGTTGCTTGGTTGCTATCTCGAATGAACTCTGGTTTATGGCCTTATTCCGCTATAAGATATAAGAAAACTGACCTACATCCAACAACTTTGGCTAGTCACGTTGTGTGGCACTCACGTAGTGCCTAAAATATAACTCTAGTAAAGCATTCACTCTCAGGGTTTGCCCATCTATTTGGGGATGCATACTAGTAGAGAAGTTTAAGACTGACCCCAACAACTTAAACATTTATGTCCAAAATAGTCTAGTAAATCGCCCATCCTAATCAGTAATTGTAGTATGCGGTACTCCCCCATACTTCACCATATTTTTTAGGAACAATCAGGTTACTTTCTTTGCAAGGCACTCTTTGGTTGTTGGAATAAAAGTTTTTTACTTAGAAAATCTATCCACCATTAGCATAATACTCTCAAAACCATCCACTTTAGGTAGCCTATCTATGAAATCCATGGAAATACTCTCCTATTGCCACTCTGGTATGGACAATTGTTGAATAGTCTGGCTGTTATTCTCTCCTTCACCTTGCCTTATTGGTACACAAGGTAAGTTTTCACATAGGTCTCAACATCATTGCCTATGTATGGCTAATAGAAACGATCCTCCAAAAGTACTAAGGTGCAGTACATACTAGGATGACCAACTTCCCATACTAAAAGCATGGCACTCTTTCATGATCTTTCTGTTGAATTTCCCATACTGAGGCACACAAAAGGATATCTTTTGGTGTAGAGCAAGTTTTTCTCAACCCAAAACCATCTAGTCTTAAAAAGTCTTAGCTATAGGATCATGGGACAACTCTTCCTTGATATGCTCTAATAATGAACTTTTAGGGAAAATAATGGCTGTAAGATGTACCTTTCAACTTAACGTTTTAGCCATGACATTAGCTTTCCATGCTTGTACTCCATGCTGAAATCAAACTCTACCAAGAAAACCTATCAACATGCATGTTTGGGGGACAAATTTTTTTGTATTAGAAAATAACTGTTCATAACATTATTAGTAAAGATAAGAAACCAGGACTCCAACAGGTAATGTCTCAAGTGTGCAAGCAATGCACTACAACGGTTATCTCTTTTTCTTAAACTACATACCGTCACTTAGTTTCACTGAGCTTATGACTCTCGAATGCCATAGAATGCCTATCTTGCAACTATAATTCTCCAATCACATAGTTTGATGCATTTGTATGAACCTCATATGGTGTAGTATGATCCAGCAAAGCAAGTAAAGGCTCCTCCGTCATGGCACATTTCAACTAATCAAAGGCATGTTGGCACTAAGGGCTCCAATCCCACACTTTCTTCTTTTTAAGTAAGTTTGTTAATAGTGTTGTGATGCTTTAGTAGCATTCAATAAAATGTCTATAATAGTTTGCCAACCCAAGGAATGACTGTAACTTTGTTACCTTGGTTAGTGACTCCCAATCAATTTTGGTTTCATTTATTCAATCTTGCCACCTCCCATAATATGCCTTTAGAATGAGACCTCATGCTGGGCAAATGAACACTTCTCTTATTTCACGTAGAGCTTATGCTCATACAAGACTTGGAACATCTTTCTTAAGTGCCTTATATGCTTCATAAATAACTTACTATATATCATAATGTTGTCAAGGTAAACAACCACAAAATAAGCTAGAAAAGGTTGACGTATCTTATTCATCACAGTGCAAAAGGTCTTTAGAACATTAGTAATACCAAAAGGCATCATTAAGAACTCATAGAGTCGTAGTGCATTGCACATGCCATCTTTGGTTGATCTTCCTCAACTATTCTTACTTGGTAGTACCTCGATCGTAAGTCATGCTTGGTGAACTGTCTTTCATGTTCAAGCTGAACAAACTAATTTGTGATAAGTGGGATTAAGCACTTATTTTTCATAGTGAGCTTGTTGAGTGCACGATAGTCTATGCACAACTTAAAAAACCTATCATGCTTCTGCTAAAACAAAATTAGTGCATTAAACTAGGCTTGGATTTTCTAATGCACCTAACATCTAGAAGCTTCTTTAACGGTCTTTGTAACTCTTCTAGCTCTGGTGGTGTCATTCGATATAGGGCTTTAGCTGGCAGTTCAGCATTAGGCATTAGCTCAATCTTTGATCCGCCTCTCTCTTAGGTGGTAGCCTTTTTGGAAACTTTGCAAGCATCACATTATTAAAAGATTGCAACACTTCTAGCATCTCCAAAGAAGTCTTGTCCATAGGTTACTAAGACTCATCGAACCTTAGGGCTATCAAGTAAGTGACTTTTTATCTACATACTCCTTTGGCAAGTTAGATTGTAGACAACACCTTAGCTTTGACACCTATCTCTTGATTCATTGGCATAATGCATTGATAATAAGCATCCAAGATACATATATAATTGGCAAATGGTACAAGAAGAGCATTAATTAGGTCAAGGAAATTTAAGCCAACTAGAAAGTTATAGTCATAAGTGGTATTATCTCAATGTTTTCCTTACTTTTCTAGTCTTCAAGTTGTAGGTCTACTCCTTTTGCGACACCCATGGTTAGGACTTCCTTTGAGATGACTATCTCGATCCACCCGGTTATCTTCTCAATTTTGAGATCAAAATTTTTGGTAGCCTCTTCAGATATAAACAAATCTGATGCTCTTGTGTGAGCTAGAGCATTTTTTGCCTACAATAGAGGTGTCCATGAACATCAACCTTTTCTGTTTTTAGCACTTTATTACCTTCATAGAACTCATTATCAAACAAAATTTTAAGTCTTTTTTTTTTAGCCCATCATCTTTTTTGTTAATGGAGGAAAGCTTGGCTCATTTTAAGTAATCTCGTATCCAATGCGGACCATTACATAAGAAACATTTCACTAGTTCCTTGTTTTTCTTCTTATCTTATGGTTTGTTAGACTTTAGCTTCCTTGTGGGTCGCTTTCCATCGTTATTTTTGGACTTTCAGTCTTTGTCTTCCCCATATTACCCTTGCTTTTGGGTTTAAAAGAATTAGACTTGTTCAATTTCTTTATATCGAGCTCGATTAAAGATTCATTGTGGTTATGGCTTTAGTCAAGTCTTGCACACCTGTTTCACTATTAACTCTTGCTATCCATGAATGAAAAGAATACCTCTTTCTACCCCAAATATGAAATATGGAGCTTAAGTTCGCTAAATTCCCAAACATACTCTTAAGCTGTGCCTTATTGCATAAGCCATCATAATTTTGCATATGCCTTATCCTTGGCATATTCAGGGTAAAACTTTTGCCTAAACACCATTTGGAACACCTCCCAAGTTCTAATAACAATGCCCTCATGCTTTTCATCGTTACATTAGTAATTCCACCACAAAATAGCCATATCAGTAAAATACATGGAGGTAGTATTTACCTTAGTGGCATCATCCTCGATGCCCATTGCTTGAAGTATTGTTCCATCCCCCACAAAATGTTGTCCACATCTTTTGCTTGAGGATCTCCATCTATGCTTAGGTGTTACGGTTAGCATGCTACCCCTAATAGCACCTTTGCATGATGAGAACTCCCTCATGAGCTCTTCCATTTGCTTCTTCATGGCCTCCAACATGGCTTCAAAGGGCATCATTTTTCTGAGTGAAAATGTCTATCACTGAGTTGGGAACACCTTGCATCTCCCCTTTAGCTCTTCCCTGTTGAGTTTAGCTTTTCGATGCAACTATTCACAATCTCAAGATTCTCCCGTATATCTTTGGTAGTCACCGTAAGCTTAGCCACCCTGCCATCTATGGCTAATAAAACATTCCTCGAACTGTTGGCTTTCCTTCCCCTTTCATGAGTCTCTAAGATCTCGTGGGTTTGGTTTTTTGCCTGAGATTCCATCTTTATGATCAATACTTTCACAAACTTTTGACTCTGCTACCAACTGTCACAAGATTGGACTTTAGCCTAGCAAAACGCATGCCCTTAGGCTTGGGATTTGTTTCCTTGTATCCTTAAATCAGCTTTTAAATACTCAAAGGTAGAATCTAAATTCTCCAAAGTTATTGAAGCTAACAAGCTAAAGAATAATACAAAAGGAATAGAAAGGAATCCTTAAATATATTTCTTAAGTGTTTGATGATACAAAAAAGGCTGGAGAGACCTCCATTTATAGTTGAATTCCTCATACATCAATGATTAATATTAAATCTAATGAACGATTAGGATTTATACTTATCTACAAAATCTAGAATCTTAGATAAATTTAAATTTTATTAACTCTATCTCTATCTAGTTTTAAATAACCTAGAGTTATTGTTTTTAACTGAATCTCCAAACTTCTAGAAACTGCCTTCTAAAATTCTCCAATGATTGAGTTTATTTTGGTAAGCTATATTGTTTCATATAACTTTTATCTTTGGACCAGAATTAATGAGTGTGGCCCATGATAAAAGCGAATAAGTAGCCTACTGCCTATGTTGTGATAGTGGAAGAACTTAAAAAAGGAAAGGCCTGGCGTGAGCTAAGAGGGCCGAAAAAAAAAACCAAAAAAAAAAACCCAAGAAAACAGAAAGATATTCAACTCTTAATATTTCAGTATTTAATTCTACATTTAATATTTGTTTCTTTAAGTTAAAATATCAAAATTTTCCGAATTGAAGCAACTTGCATTATTAATTTATTATTTTAATTATTATAAAATAAAAAAATACACTTTTTGAAACTTGATGTAATAAATAAACTAAAATAATATGAAATTTTAAAAAGTCTCTCAATTTTCAAAAATTGACAAATAAAATGTTACACATTAATTGTAATTTTTGTTGAAAATCGAACCAAAACATACATAATTAACAAAGATTCTACAAAAAATTAGAAAACAAAAAAAAAATTGAGAGTTAATACATTTATAATTATATTCAGATATTATAATTGGAATTTCTTTTCCGCCCATTGGCGTGGGACAAAGATTAGCAATAGAAATTCTTTAAGAAAGGATTGATGAAGTAGTTTTGGAGATTAAAACAAGTGCTAAAATTCAAATTGAGAGATTGTTAATTGTTGGGACATATATATATATATATTTATAATTACAATATCATAACCCTAATTATGTTGTGTTTGGTAATTAATAGTAGTCCATTACTTTGACAAGAAGATCCAAGATAAAGTTGGATCAACGATTTTCTAAGTCACGAATATATCTATCTCCAAAACATAGCCGGAATCATGAACACAAAAAACAAACAAAAAAAAAAAAGAAAAAGACAAAGCCGGAATTATTCAAAATGATTTTAAATTTGACAAAGGATGGTTTTCCCAATTTCCACTCCTTTCTCAACTTTTTGAAAATCAAACCATTCTAATATTTCTATCCTAACTCTCAAGTAACAGCCACTAAATTGGACTAACTTTGTTTTGATGTAGTTGTTTGATATTGACTCAAATTACTTCTTAGTCTCCTCTCTTGTAGCTACGTTCCAAGTCATTCTATTATATTTTTCAATTTAATTGAAAATTATTTGATATGTGACTGGTTGGGATGGGTGGTTTATGTATTGGTGTTGTTGAGGTACTTCCACTTTTTTTCAATTTATTGAAATTTCTTTGGCATGTGACTTCCCTTAATCTAAAATACTAAGTTGAAATTTTATTGCCTTCCTGAAGCAACTTGGAGGAGATTGTTCTGATAGTAGAATAAAGAATGCTAATATATGTCGGAAAAAAAAAAAAAAACAAAGCCCAAAAACGAGATTAAAAATGAAAAACCTGTAATAACCATAAGAAGAAGCAAACATACAACTCTTAGCAAGCCACACATCACGAACGTGAAAAAGCGCCTTGAGTTTTGGTCCCTGGAATATTCAGGCCCAGTTTAACATTGGTGTTAAAAAAAAAAAGAAACTTTTTGCTTCAATTTTAATAATATATAAATTAACAAGTTTTTTAATAGAAAAACCCAAATTGCACTAAATGGTATAGTACATAAAAATTCCAAGTACTTTAACCCCAAATTGAACACTGACATCGGCCCAGTTTGGTATGTATCTGATTCCATCTTTTATTTAATTCTCAATTTGCTCTTTGGGCTTTCGATTTTTATTAAAGTTATCAATTATTTTTTATGATCTATACTAATTCTAAAAGAACTAATTAAATTTGGTGTAGACTTGTCCTATCTGCCTGGCCAGGTTTCTTTCTTCATATGTTCCACGGTGGTTTAGTTTATAAGTTAAAATCCTTTCATTTTGAATCGAAAGATAGTTTTTTTTTTTTTTTTTTTTTTCAGATTGTTGAACTGATGATAGTATAATTACATTCTCTGCAGGGGCATCAACAGGACAAGTAGTCACAGGTGTAGTTCTCAGTTCGTGTTTACTTGGAATAGTTGTTCTTGCCCTCTATGAAGCTTATCTCTTAGACAAATTGGACAAAGAGAACCAAACAAGAACTAAAAAATTTTTGGAAGATTACAAAGCTCCCAAACCAACAAGGTATTCTTATGCTGGTATAAAGTGGATCACAAATCAATTCAAGGAAGAATTGGCCCAAGGGGATTATGGAATTGTGCTCAAAGGGAAGCTATCAAATAAAATTCTAGTAGCTGTTAAAGTCCTCAATGAAACCGAAGGAAATGGAAAAGAGTTCATGAATGAAGTCGGAACGATGGAAAGAATCCACCACACCAACGTTCGCTTAGTAGGCTTTTGTGCCGATGGATTTAGACGAGCTCTAGTCTCTGATTTTTCGTTTTTTTTCCAAATGGTTCCTTGCAAAAGTGCATTGCTTCAGCAGTCTCTAAAATTCCTTGGCTGGGAAAAGATGCAGGGTATTGCCCTTGGTATACCCAAATGAATTGAATATCTTCATCAAGGATGCAATCAACGAATCCTTCATTTCAATATTAAACCTCACAATATCTTGATCGACCACAGTTTCAATCTGAAAATCTGTGATTTTGGTCTGGCTAAGTTGTGCTCCAAGGATCAAAGCGCAGTGTCCATGACAACAACTTGACGAACAATTAGTTACATTGCACCTGAGGTGTTCTCCAGGAACTTCTGTAATGTGTCTTACAAATCAGACATTTATAGCTTCCGACTGCTATTGCTTGAAATGGTTGGAGGCAGGAAAAACATTACCAGCAAAGATGATAACACCATCGAAACTGTTGAAAATTACAGCAAAAGAGAAAAAAATTAGAATAGGAAGAAGATAAGGCTTTGTGTTTTTTTCTCAACGACAAATCAACAAACACTTGGTGGACAATATATAGGATTGAAACAACCAACTGAATAGCAAAAAATCAGCAACTCCTTATTTTGCTAACAACAAATAAGAAACAATCAGAAAATAAATCAAAATCATAACAACCATGTTGAATTAAATCTTAACATTTCTCCCCTTAATTCAATAGGCTTTGAACTCCTATCATGTACCTAAATTTCTCAAACTTTTCTCCAGCCAAAGCTTTTGTAAGGATAATTGCAGGTTGCATATCAGTAGAACAATAGCTCAATACTATCTCCTTCTTCGTAAGCAACTCCCAAAAGAAATGGAATCAAGTCTCAATGTGCTTTATTCTTCCTTGTTGAATTGGATTCTTAGACATTGAGATTGCAGACTTGTTGTTGCAGTAAATTACTGTAGGTTCAGTCTATTGGTGCTTCATATCTTCCAAAATTCTTCTTATCCAAATGATATGACATGCAGTAGTTGTTGCTGCTACATATTCAGCTTCTGTCCTTAACAATGTTGTGCAATTATACTTCTTTGAAGCCTATCAAATAGCTCCAGAACCAAAGCTGCATATGAATCCTGTAGTGCTCTTCCAATCATCTTCACAAGTTGCCCAATCACTATCTGTGAAAGCAACAAGATTATTAGCTTCTCCCCTTTTGTACATGATGCCAAAATCTGATGTTGCCTGAATGGTATCTGAGAATTCCCTTGGCTGCTTCAAAGTGATGTTTACTTGGATTGTGCATAAACTTGAAAATAAAA
This sequence comes from Adansonia madagascariensis, assembly GCA_038381835.1. NCBI lineage: Eukaryota > Viridiplantae > Streptophyta > Magnoliopsida > Malvales > Malvaceae > Adansonia > Adansonia madagascariensis. Next base: position 32,183 of record JBBYHL010448865.1, on the reverse strand, counting down.
TTAACTGAAAAAGCAATATCAGGTCTGGTGTGAGTTAAATATAAGAGACCTCCCACCAAACTTCTAAATTTTTTCTCATCAGTTTTCTCTACTCAATCATCCAAGGACAACTTCCCATTTGCATTCAATGGTGTCTTTGCTGGCTTACAACCCATCACACCATTCTTCTTTAATAAATTAGCTGCATGCTTTTTTTGACAAATAAAATTCCTATTCTCATCTTGCGTAACTTCTAAACCTAAAATATAACATAAAGAACCCAAATCTGACATCTTAAAAATAAGCATCATGGATTTATTAAATTCCTTCATCAATCCAATAGATTTTTCAGTGTAAATAATATCATCAACATACAAACACAAAATACTAAAATCAACTTCTTCACATTTAACATATAAAGTATGCTCACTAGTACTCTTTTGAATAACCATTTTGAGTAAAATATGCATCAGTTTACCATACCAAGCTCGTGGAGATTGTTTAAGCCTATAGAGTGCTTTATGCAATTTGAACACCTTTTCTTCTTGTCCTTCCACCATAAAAACTTCAAGTTGCAAACCATAAACATCTTCCACAAGTTCTCCATTAAGAAAAGCTGATTTTACATCTAATTGATAAACTGACTAGCCATTGTGAGCAGCTAAAGCCAATATTGTCTGTACTTTGTCAAATCAAGCAATAGGAGCATAAGTTTTGTTAAAATCAATACCTGGCACTTGTGCATATCCTTTAGCAACCAAGTGTGCTTTATGCCTTTGTAATACTCTGTCTAGCCTAAATTTTGCCTTATAAGTCCATTTCAGCTTAATTACTTCCTTTCATACTGGTAAGTCTACCAAGCTCCATGTTTTGTTTCTTTCAATAGCTTAAATTTCTTCCTTCATTGCACTAACCCATTCTTTCTTTGTCATTTCATCTTCAAAACAAGTAGGTTCCAAAGCAAAACATATATACTTACAAGAAGCATAAATATCAGCCAAGCTCCTAAACTTCTTTGGTGTGGAGTTATAGGATTTAGATTCAGGTTCGGGATCCTTAAAACTAGTTTCCCAATTCCAAGCATCATTTTCATTAAACATCATATCATGACTTATAAGTAACTTGTTAGATTTCAGTTCATAAAGCCTAAACCCTTTTTTGTTTTTCACCATAACCAATAAAAATACATTTAATGCTTTTGTTCTCTAGTTTACTTCTTAATTCAGAAGGTACAAAAGCATAAGCAATGCAACCAAAAACTTGTAAGTGACTTGCATTGGTTTTTCTTCCATTCCATGCTTCATAAGGTGTCGTACCTGTTACAGATCGAGTTGGAGATCAATTTTTTAGATATACTACTACAGCCACTGCTTCAGCCTAGAACTTCTTCGATAACCCTCTATCTTTCAACATGCTTCTAGCTAACTCACTTGCATTCAGCTACACCATTTTAATGTGGAGTATAGCTTGATGTCCGCTGCTGTCATATGCGATAAAAGTCACAAAAAGCTCTGAATTCTGAAGATGAAAATTCTCCACTACAATCTATGCACAAGGTCATAATAAAGCAACCTTTATGTTTTTCTACAACAGCTTTGAAATTCTTGAAGGTTTCAAATACTTCAGATTTCCCTTTCAAAAAATACAACCATGTCATCCTCAAAAAGTCATCCACGAAGGCCAAAAAATATTTACTTCTATTCAAAGAAGGAGTTTGCATTAGACCACAAACATCTGAATGAACCAGCATTAATGGTTTTATTGCTCTCCATGCTTTGCTTGTTAGAAATCTATCTCGGTGCTGTTTTCCATAAATGCATGCCTTACAAACTTGTGTGCCTCCTTTCTTCATAGAAAGACAAGAAACCACAACAAGTCAAGTCCACCAAAATTAAGATGGCCAAATCTCTTATGCCAGAGGTTAGAGTCACTAGTTGAAACCTTAAAGGCATTAAGAGTAACTTCTAAAAATGTAAGAGGAAACATTTTATTTGTAGTCATTCTAACTGAATAAATCAAATTCATATTTTTCTTTTCATAAATCTTGCATTCATTATCACCAAAAACCAAAAATAGCCTCTTCTTAACAATTAACCCATACTTAACAAATTTGGAACAAGACCTGGAACATATATGACATCATGAATAAGCCTTCTTCCAAACTTTGTAAAAACATCAATGGTTCCCAAAGCACATTCTTGAATATGGCTATTATCTCCCATCTTCATTTGTGTTTGCACTAATTCATCAATCTCCATAAATAAATTTGTGGCACCTGTCATGTGATTACTACACTCACTATCGAGATACCAAACATCTTCAGACATATTAATCTTAGTAGCCAAGCAAGAAACAAACAAATTCTCTTCCATTTTATCAATTTTTTTCATGAAAATTAGCTTGGTCTTCAGTGTTTTTATAACAACTCTTGTTTTGCCTATTTCTTTCTTTATGCCAACAATCCTTTTCATCATGATTAGCTTTCCCACAATATGAACATTCCTTATACTAGTAATCTTCCTCAACATGATTACTCTTCCTATAATATTTGCACTAAGGAAAATTAACATTGTTACCTTCATAGTCTGAATTACTTCGTTGGTTGTTGTGTCCACCTCTTCTTCTACCTCTTGCTCTTTCACGAGTTGCTTTTTCATGTCCTTAGCTAGAACTTCTTCTTCCCATGTAATTTGACTTTTTTTTTGCTCAACCTTAAAGTGGAAAGCTTGTTCGACAGCATTTCCTGCATTACAATTCAACCAAAGCTAAAATGCTTCAAGTGAACCCATCAATTCATGAAAGGTATAATTCTGCAAATCCTTTGACTCTTCAATAGCTGCTACCACATGATCATACTTCACAGGCAAACTCCGAAGTATTCTCTCCAGAACCTTTTGTTTTGACAAATCTTCACCAAAGGCTCTTATTTGATTGATGATTAAAGATGACCTTGAAAAAAATCCTTGCATTAATTCAAAAGCCTTCATGCTTAAGTTCTCAAACTATCAACTAAAACCTTGCATCTTCACTTGCTTAGACTTATTTTCTCCTTGATACACCCTTTGAAGTCCATCCCAAGCCTTATTCATTGTTTCTGCATTCATAAATTTAGAGAAAATATTTTCATCCATGGATTGTTGGATGAAGGAAAGAGCCCTGGCATCTTTCTTCTATTTTTCCTTCAAATATTATGTTATGTTGCTGTCAACCTTATGCCCTTTTCTTTTTCTGAAACTTTATATCCATTCTCCATTATATCCCATAGATCACGAGAGATGAACAATGTCCACATCTTAACTTGCCAAAACTAATAATTTAGGCCTGTAAACATAGGCAAGTTTTAAATTGAATTTGCAGCTGTAACGGTGGTCATCCTAGCTCTGATACCACTATTGGAAATTACAGCAAAAGAGAAAAAAATTTAGAATAGGAAGAAGAGAAGGCTTTGTGTTTTCTTTTTCAATGGCAAATCAAAAAAACACTTGGTGGACAATATATAGGACTGAAACAACCAACTGGATAGCAAAAATTAGCAACTCCTTATTTTGCTAACAATAAATAACAACCAAATTAGAAAGTCAACCAAAATCATAACAGCCATGTTGAATTAAATCCTAACAGAAACTGCCAACTATCTTAGTTTGAGCTATAATCTTTAAGAAGGTGGAGAAGATCTACAAATAAAATCGCAAAGAAATTAGCTATTGTAGGCTCTAGTGCATCCAATGGCACCTTATGGATCTCTTTTCAATGGAAGTGGTTGTTCAAATGTGGGAAAGTGAAGAGGATAATCTAACAATGCCACCAAATTCCTTCGACTTTAGTTATATACCTGAAAAACGTCACTACCAGCAAGAGTTGGAAGCAATTTCCCAAGTCCATCAGGAAATAGAAGAGATGTTGAGTAAGAGTGGGGATTGCCAATTTCGCATCCTAAGCAGTATATGATAGGAACTTTTAAAACGTCTGTTTTATTTTGTTACAAAAGTCTAGTGTAACTGAGTGGAGATTTGTAACATCCCGTTACTTTACAATAAACCTAATACTATTAAACACAATTATCATTTTCACATCCGAATCACATTATCAGTACATATAAATTCAAGAAGGAATGGCTTCTATTTGGACTTTGGAAATCACTGTTGGAAAAAAACTTTTAAAATGTTTGTTTTATTTTATTACAAAGGTATACTGTAATTAAGCAGTGATTTATAAACATAAACTGGTGTTAAACACATAATTTATGATAGGCCTAATAATATTATATATAATTACAAAAATTTAATACAATATGATGCGACTGCATGAATACATAAACATCACAAATTTTATATAATATAAATTACTAACATATCAAAAATTGTATAAACACAAAATATATTAAATATAATAATGATATGACAAACTGTACAAATACAATATGGATACAAAGATTGTTAGAATTTATGAGGTCTACTTTACTGGAATTGTAAGACAGTTTTTGTGTCTAATTTAAATATGTATATATAATAATTACAGATGATATGATGATACCATAATTAAAAGATGTAAATTTATTATATTTATCATTCTTATTAACTTCGACCCATTATCTTATTTCATAATTCTATTTTCTTATCATTTGAAATTAATGTATAAAAATATTTAAAGAATTTTTAAGGAACTTTCTAACATTCTCATATAGTTTACCAATTATGTTTTGCCTTAAAAAATTCTCATGAGAAACGTTATTATAAAATTTCCTAAAAGTTTTCATAATTAGAAGGATTTTAAAATAATGATTTTCATTTTATCCCATTCTTTTCTACTTTTTTTCTTTCTTTTTTAAAATTATAGCAATAAAATGGATTTTATATATTAAAAATTTTATTTATTTTTTAAATTGGCTGAATATTAAAGAAAAGATTGGACATATATTCAATTTTCTTTCAATGGATTTGAACTTTTTTTTTCTTGGATAATTTTTTAGTGTAGGGTTAGACCAAATTTGAGCTAACTATAACATTATTTTTCGTCAAAAGAAACATAAAATTACTTTAAAACCAGTTACATGTTCGCTTAATGTTGTGGCAACTATTTTTTATGTAATATTAATAAAAATTATAAATTAAGCTATTTAGTTTTTAATTTGTATAAATTTTATTAATTTTGATGGAAGTAAAATAATATAGAACGCATTAAGTATATGAAAACTTATGATGAAGATGGAGTATGTATGCACATATAATCATATGTAGTAAAGTGTCGTCAATAAATAAAAAAGAATTGTTGGTTAGGATTTCTAAAAAACAAAATATAATAATTCCATTTCAAAAATTATCATCCATTGTCTAAACAACATAGTATACGCATAACTTTGCATTTATCATGCACAAAATGGTTCAGAAATACTTGGAGATTATCTTTCATTTTCTAATTATGAGTTCATCATATTCAAGGGAGCATGACAAAAAGAAACTCTAACTCCATTGAAAGTTTGGAAGATAGACAACCTTGCATGCTTGAAAATCACTCATAGTGTTACGTTTGTCAACTTTCTTCATTCAATTTGTTTGAAGATGCATAGTTATGCCTTGTATGCTTATCCTTAGCTAACTTGCCTAATTTCCTTCCACTTTTTGGGGTTGGTTTCTTATTCATGGATAGCCTATAATGAATCACAAAATAAATTCAAATTAAAAACATATATCCCCTATTTAGATTTGTTTTAGAATCTGAAGAAATGAAAGAGAAACAAAGAAAGAAGAAAAAAGTTTACTTTGCGCTCTTGGTATCCGACTTGGATTTATGTTCTTTTATGTTGAATCCTGGTAAGCTAAGCAACATATGTAAGATATTTTGGTATACCTCTCTTCATGTTGAAATGTGTGCATAGCCATTTTGATATATCCTTTGATCAAACTAAAAGAATATATATCCAAATTACAAAAGGAAAAATACAAAAGCAAATAAAATTAGACTAAACTTTTTTCTCTTTCCATCATAGGTCCCCATTATCCTTTGTATCCACGTCGATTGACCATCAAACTGACTAACATATCTATATGTCATTTTTAATTGACTAAGCAAATGATCCCTATATGGGATGAACAATTAAATTGCTACTATGGCATCATAACAAACAAATAGACTTTTAAAATTATAGTTTTGTATTAGACTAACATTCTGTTGATATAGCCATGAATTTGAAACTATAAGTGCACAGTACCTAACCACATTTTCACATTGATTTATGTAGACAAATAACCCTTGATTTGAAGCCTTTACCTAGTGATTAAGAATTAGATCACTCTAACAATTTATTAATAGTCAGCTTTGCTCTTCAATCTACAACTTCAAATAAATCTGCTCTAAAATAGTAATTTACCATCAATTATTATCAAATCATTAAAAAGGAATGTGAGTGCTATTTTCACTGATAGGTGGCCAACATTGCCTAAAGCAACAAAGAAGATATTGAACAATAAGGTGCAAAAACAAATGATAAGTCATTAGAGACTTTCCAAAAATGCTAAAGGTTTAGACCATAACAATGTCACCCTCGGACACCTTTACATAAACCCATTAATTGAGAATATTTAAGTAAAAGAGTGGAGAGAAACATTATAGCAATCTATGAAAAATCAACATGCATTAGACAAATAGATGAAAAGGATTGATGAACCCAAAGTCAATCAACTAGTAGAAGGGTTTTTTTTTATACCAACTCTCTAAAGGAGGCTTTAAGATTTAAAGAAAACCCACAATTTGAGATTGGTAGAGTATAAATCAATAGCGACTTATAGTTCTTGCATAAGGCTTAAATTAACAAAACAAACCATCTCTAAGCAACTTAGTTTGCTAGAGTACAAATCAACAAAGGTAATTCTAATATAAGAAGAATAGCATGGGCTTACAACTGCAAGCCTATGTTAGAGATCTTTAGAAAACCCTTTCCTACCTACAAAGTCAACAGGATACTCTTGTCAGTCTTTAAGCAACATGCTAAGGGCCAGTGAAAAAAGCTTACTAATGTATCTTAAGGATTTGGTGATAGCTTAGGAAAGTACATTAATAGCCTTGTGATGAGCTTTATAAGAATAAAACTCAATGTAAATAGATCTCTAATGGTTTAAAATGAAAATAAAAGAGAAAAAATCTAAAATCTAAAAGTTGGAAAGATGGATGGAATAAACCTTTATTGATTGATAAGAATCCTTGCCATAATCAATACAAGGGTTGGTTGCCAATTTTAGAGATAAGAAAACCTAAAAGATAAGTCTCACAAACTCGCCACCAAAAAGACTTGGATAAGAGAAAAGAATTAAAAATAATCAGGTACTTTATTGATTAACTCTGAATAACTCAAAAATAAGCATAAGGTCCTCTATTTATTGTGTAGGATTTGGCCAAAGGCCATTACAAGAAAAAGAAACTAAATCCTAAATAATTAATTAAGGTATTACTTGTTGAGAAAGAAAATAAAGTAGTTAATGGAATTAACTTCCTTGCAAGCTAAGGAATTAAAACCTTCTAAAAAAATTTAAAAGCCTTCAGAATTAAATAATAATCTTCACACTAAAATTTTCCTAATTTAGATGTTGTTGACTTTCTTGCTTAAGAAGACTTCTAGAATCTTTAAGGATCTTCTTTACCGAGCATAAAATACACCAAGTTGGCTGTTTTAGCCTTTGATCGTGTGATTAGGCCCGTATACTTGAACTCCCCCTCTTTTGACTTGCTAACTTGCGCTAACCATAATGTGGAACATCATTTCCCCCTTGTTGAGAAGGATTTGCCCTTAAATCCACACCATCCCATTATCCAAGGTGTCCTCCAAATAGGGCATAAGATCTTGAACATTGAACATGGTACTCACATTGTATTCTTACAGTAAGTCAAGGTTGTAAACATTATCATTTACCTTCTCAAGGACCCTAAAAAGACTATCAGGCTACAGCATCAGTTTAGACTTCATTTGATTAGGAAACCTCTCCTTGAGAAGATTATCCACATAAGATCTCCCGGTTTGAATAGAATTTGCTTTCTCCTTTTGTTTACAAATTTTTCATAATCTTTACTCATTTTCTTAATCTATTCTCTAACTCATTTGTGCATTTCTTCACCATTTAAGCCTTCTTCACTCTATTTGTACAACTCCTCTCACTAATTGGTATTGGTAGTAAATCAAAAGGTGTAGTTAGGTTAAAACCACAAACTGCCTCAAAAAGAGAATGCTTAGTAGCACTGTGTACACGACAATTGTAAGCAAACTGTACATATGCCAAGCACTCATCCTAATTCTTTATATTCTTGTTCACCACCATCTTAAGTAAAGCTGAAAGTGTTTTATTCACCACTTTGGTTTGCCCATCAGTTAGTGGATGACAAGCTGTGCTAAATAATAATTTAGTTCTAAGCTTCTTCCATAAAGTCTTCCACGTATAACTTAGAAACATAGCATCATGATAAGAAACAATGCTCTTAGGAATCCCATGCAATTGAACTATTTCTTTGAAGAACAAATCAACTACATGGCTTACATCATCAGTTCTATAGCATAAAATGAAATGTGACATCTTCGAAAAGTGATCCACTATAACCAATACTGAATCTTTTCCCCGTGGTGTCTTAGGCAAACCTAAAAAAAATCCATGCTTACATGTTCCTAGGGATGTTTTGGTACGAGTAAAGGCATGTATAACCCTTGTGCCATCTTCTTGCTTTTCGCCTTTCTGCATGTGACACATCTTTCTACAATTCTATGAACATCTAGGTTCATTACTGTCCAATAAAAGTGTGCATTCAATGTTTCTTACGTCTTCTTTTCACCAAAATGTCTAGTATGACCTCCACAATGAGCTTCACGCACCAAAAGCTCTTGAATTGAACACAAAGGAGTGCATAATCGGCTAGACTTAAAGAAAAATCCATCATGCCAAAAATAACCCTTTTTTGCTCTCTTCGTGCACTCTTCATAGTTTTTTTTGGCGAAGTAAGGGTCCTCTTTGTACAATTTTATCATCAAATCAAACCCTATTAATCTTGCATTAAGAATTGAGATTAGAGCATATCTTTATGAAAGTGCTCAGCTATAATGTTGACATTCCCTTTCTTATACTTGATTACATAGGAAAATGTCTCCAAGAATCCATTCACTTGGCATGTCTCTTATTTAGCTTGTTTTTCCCCTTCAAATGTTTTAATGACTTATGATCTGTATGAATCACAAACTTCAAATGTTACTGAGTTTCCAAAGCCCGAATCTATGCATAAAACTCCTAATCATAGATTGAGTAGTTAAGATGAAAACCACTCAACTTCTTGCTAAAATAGGCAATTGGATGCCCATCTTGCTTAAAAAAGGCTCTAATCTTAGTTCTTGATGCATCACACTCTATTTCAAAGGTCTTAGAGAAATCAGGTAATACTAGTATAGGGGTCAAACTTAACTTATGCTTAATCAAGTCAAAACTTTGCTATATTGCCTCAGTCCACTTAAACTCCATTTTCTTTTTCTTGCACTCAATCGAAGGAGTTATAATGGTCCTGAAATTTTTCACAAATGATCTATAGAAGGACGTCAAACCATGAAAACTCTGGACTTGAGCAACATTAGTGGGAATTGGCCACTCCTTAATAGCTTTAACCTTTTCTTCATAAACTCCACTCCATTTTAGGAAACAACATAGCCAAGAAAAAATAGATGATTCTTGTAAAAAGTGCCCTTCTTGAGGTTGGCAGATAGCTTCTTTTCTCTAAGTGCTTCAAACAGCTCTGTAAAATGCTCTATATGTTCATCAAAGGTTCTGCTATAGATAAGTATGTCATCAAAATAAACAATAACAAAATGACTAATGAATTTTTGTAAAATATGCTTCATTAGTTGCCTAAACATACTAGGAGCATTGGACAAGCCAAAGGGCATGACTGTCTATTCATACAACCTAAACTTAGTCTTGAAAGTTGTTTTCCATTCATCACCTTTCTTTATTCAAATCTGATGGTATCCACTTTTGAGATCAATCTTTGAAAAGATAAAAGAACCATGCAACTTGTCTAATATTTCATCAAGCCGTGGGATAGGATAGCAGTGTTTAACTATATTCTTTTTAATAGCTCAGTTATCTATGCACATGTACATCGATCCATCCTGCTTAGGCACCAAAAGAGTCGGTACTACACATAAACTCATGGACTCTTTAACAAAAGCTCTTTTTTATAAACTCCATAACTTGTTGTAGCTCATTACCTTCTTCCAAATTACATTGACCTACTGGTCTATTAGCTAAGGTTGAACCAGGTATTAGATCGATCTGATGCTCTATGCCACGGATTGATGGTAGCTTCTTTGGAAGTACTTTCAAGAAAACATCCAAAAATTCTTCTAATATCTTATCGAATTTCAGATGGACAGCTCTACTTTCACTTGAAATCTCCTTAACTATCAACAAGTAAACAATCTTATTAAATGTTAGAGCATGTTTTACCTATCTTTTGTTGGCAAATAAGCTTTCTTTCATTACTTTACTAATCACCAATTGGTATTGTATTACCTGGGAAGGATTAAGAGATGTCAATAGCACACATTTACTATCCTTACAAATAGAATATCTGTTTGCATGCCCATGATGCATAACTTCTCAGTCAGACTATCAAGGTATTCCAAGAAGCACGTGGCTAGCACTTTTACTACCACTTCCCACTTTACTTAATCCTTGTACCTTCCTATGATAAACAGTACCTTTACTTATTCTATAACCCTAAGGTTTCCCTCATTATTCAGCCATTGCAAATGATAAAGACATGGATGCTTAATAGTAGTGAGGTTTAGTTTATTAACCAATGTAGTAAAAGCTATATTAGTGTAACTCCCTCCATTAATGGTTAAACCACATACCTTGCCATTAATGCTATAACAGGTATGGAAGATATTCTCTCATTATTCATCATTTTTCTTTGATTGTACAGCCAGATTACGGCAAATAACAAATAATTCTCCCTCCTCAAAAGGTGTGACTTGCTCTTCTTCCACTTCTACTTCTAGATCTGACTCATCTTTACTAACAACTTCTTCAAGTAATTCATGAATGACCATTAACTTCTTGTTAGGACATTGAAAAGCTATGTGTCTAAGCTCGAGGCACTTAAAATAGTTGATGTCACATTTTTTTGTTAAAGGTTAGGAATTTTTAACTTTCTTTTTCCCTTTTTCAACCACGGTCATCTTAGTAAGACCCTTCTTTTCTTTAGGTTTTGTGACCATTTTAGAGATATAAGATGAAGAAGAAGATGAGGTGTAAGGTTTACGTACCCTAGACAAGCCATTCTTGGATTGCCTTTCAATCTTTACAGCTAATGCAATCACATCATCTAATATGGCATATGGTTGTAACTTTACTAAACCTATAATCTCTTTATGCAACCCACTAATGAATCTTGCAATGGTTTGTTCTTGAGCCTCTTGTAGATCACACCTTATCATTAACATCTTAAATTCTTTCACAAAATCCTCAGCACACTTGCAAAGTTTGAAACTTGAAGAATAACTCTTACTTATAGTATTGAGGTATAAACCTCTTTTCCATAAGCCTCCTTGTTGAGACTAGATTTTCTCCTTCATGCCTTCTTTGTGCCTTCACATTTTTTGACCATAAATTAGCATAATTAGTAAACTCTAAAGCTATGAGTTTTACCTTTTTAGCCTCAATGTATTCTTGACACTCAGATACTTTTTCAACACATTGTACCTACTCTAAGTACTCTTCGAGAAAACTTATTCCACTAAAAGATGAAATCATCATCTTGATATTATCAAAGGTTTTTTGCTACTAGCGTTGCCTTGGTGCTCCTTCAGGCTCATCTTTTAAACCTAGATCATCATACTCATCACCTTCATCATAATGAATCCTTTGCTATTGCGACTGATTGCATTGTGGCTAATTCATGGCTAATATTTCCACTATACACATAAACTGATCCATATTGTATGAAGCTCTTCATTAAGGCACTCAAGGGCTATAAGACGAGCTTGCTTAAAACTCATTCCTTGTTACAATCTCAAATTTATTAGTGTATAGGTCCCACTACCTTTTGACATGGTGTTTATGGTTTTAAACCTGAAAAATCATAGCCCTGATGCCAATAATGATGAGCCTTGTAAGAATAAAACTTAATGGAAATAGATCTCTAATGGTTCAAAATAAAAATAAAAATAAACGAAAAAAATTTAAAATTTAAAAGTTTAAAGGATGGAAGGAATAAACCTTGATTGAAGGCCAAAAATCCTCACCATAATCAATACAAGGGTTGGATGCCACTTTTAGGGATGAGAAACCTAAAAGATAAGTCTCACAAACTCATCATTAAGAAGACTTGTATAAAGGAAACAAAGCTAAAAATAACTAGCCACTTTATTGATTAACTCTGAATAACTCAAAAATAAGCATAAAGTCCCCTATTAATAGTAGAGGATTTGGCCAAAGGCCTTTATAAGAAAAGAAAACTAAATCCTAAATAATTAATTAAGGTATTACTTGCTGACAAAGAAAATAAAATAGTCATTAAAATTAGTTTCCTTGCAAGCTAAGAAATTAAAACCTTATAAAAAGAGAAATTGAAAGCCTTAGGAATTAACTAATAATTTGCACACTAAAATTTTTCTAATTTGGATGCTGCTGACTTTCTTGCTCAAGAAGACTTCTAGAATCTTCAAGGATCTTCTTTATCTAGCACATAATATGCAAGTTGACTCTTTTAGCCCTTAATCATGTGATTGGGTCTGTATACTCAAACTCATCCTCTTTTGGGCCTCTTAACTTAGGCCAACCATGATGTGGCACATCATCTCCCCCTTATTGAGAAGGATTTGGCCTCAAATCCACACCGTCTCCATTATTCAAGCTATTTTCCAAATAGGGCGTAAGATCTCGAACATTGAACGTCGTACTCATATTTTATTCTTCTAGTAAGTCAAGCTTGTAAGCATTGTCATTTACCTTCTTAAAGACTCTAAAAGGACCATCAACTAGTGGCACAACTTAGATTTTCTTTAATTAGGAAACCTCTCCTTGCAAAGATGAATCCACACAAGATCTCTTGGTTTGAATAAAAATTGCTTTATCCTTTTGTTTGCCAATTTTTCATTAGTTTTGTTCTTATTCTCGATTTGTTCTCTAACTTCCTTGGGTATATTCTTCACCATTTAAGCATTCTTATCTCCTTCTATACAACTTCTCTTGGTAATTGGTATTGGTGCTAAATCAAGAGTTGTAGTTGTGTTGAAACCATTGACCACCTTAAAAGGAGAATGCTTAGTACAGCTATGTACACTACGATTGTGACCAAACTCTACAGATGTGAAGCACTCATCCCAATTCTTTAGATTCTTGTTTAACACCATCCTAAGTAAAGCTGAAAGTTTTCTATTCACCACCTCGGTTTACCCATCAATTTGTGGATGACAAGCTATGCTAAATAATAACTTGGTTCCAAGCTTCTTCCATAAAGCCTTCCATATATAAGTTAGAAATTGAGCATCATGATAAGAAATAATGCTCCTAGGAATCCCATGCAATTGAACTATTTCCTTGAAGAACAAATTAACTACATGGCTTGCATCATCTATTCTAAGGCATGGAATGATATATAACATCTTCAAAAAGTGATCTACTACAAACATTACCGAATCATTTCCCTGTACTATTTTAGGTAAACTTAAAACAAAATCCATGCTTACATGTTTCTAGGGATGTTCAAGTACGGGCAAAGGCATGTATAACCCTTGTGCCGTCTCCTTGGTCTTCATTTTTTTGCACGTGACATATTTTTCTATAATTCTATGAACATTTTGGTTTATTATTGGCTAATGGAAATTTGCTTTCAATGCTTCTAATGTCTTTCTTTCACCAAAGTGTCTAGTATGACCTTCACTATGAGCTTTATGCACCAAAAGCTTTCGAATTAAATAAAAAGGGTATGCATAAATGGCTAGACTTAAAGAAAAATCTTTCATGTCAAAAATAACCTTTCTTTACTTCCTTCGTGCACTCTTCATAGATCTTAGTGAAGTAAGGGTCCTCTTCATACAATTTTTTTCATCAAATCAAACCTCATTAATCTTATATTAAGCATTAAGATTAGTGCATACCTTCATGAAACTGCATTAGCTACAATGTTGACATTCCCTTTCTTGTACTTGATTACATAGGGAAACGTCTCTAAGAAGTCCATCCACTTAGGGTGTCTCCTATTTAGCTTGCTTTGCCTCTTCAAATGTTTCAATGACTCATGATTCATATGAATTAAAAACTCATTGGGCAATAAGTAATGTTGCCAAATTTTCAATGCCCGAATCAGCGTATTAAACTCTTTATCATAGGTTGAGTGGTTAAGATGAGAACCACTCAACTTCTCGCTGAAATAGGTAATAGGATGCCCATCTTGCTTAAGAACAACTTTAATCTCAATTCCTGACACATCACACTCTACTTCAAAGTCTTCGAGAAATCAGGTAATACTAGTATAGGGGCTAAACTTAACTTCTCCTTAATCAAGTCAAAACTTTGTTATGCTGCCTTAGTTCGCTTAAACTTTATTACCTTCTTCATTCATTCAGTCAAAGGAGCCATAATGCTATTGAAATTTTTTACAAAGCTTTTACAGAAGGATGCCAAGCCATGAAAACTTTGGACTTCAACAACATTAGTGGGAATTGACCACTCGTTGGTATCTTTAACCTTCTCTTCATCAACCTCCACTCTATTTTTAGAAATGACCTAGCTAAGAAAAACTAGACAATCTTTGCAAAAGGTGTAGTTCTTGAGGTTGGCAAATAGTTTCTCTTCTCTAGGCATTTCAAATACCTTTTAAGATGCTGTATATGTTCATCAAAGCTCCTACTATAGCAAGTATGTCATTAAAATAAACAACAATAAATTGACTAATGAATTTTCATAAAACATGGTTCATTAGCAACATAAATGTGCTAGGAGTATTGGACAAGCCAAAGGGCATGACTATCCATTCATACAACCCAAATTTAGTCTTGAATGCTACTTTTATTAATCACCTTCCTTTATTCGAATCTAATGGTATCCACTTCTGAGATCATTCTTCGAAAAGATAGTGAAGAACCATACAACTCATCTTACATGTCATCCCGTGGGATAGGATAGCGATATCGACTATAATCTTGTTAATAGCTCGACTATTTACGCACATGCATATCAATCCATCCTTCTTAGGCACCAAAAGGGTTAGTACTATACACAGACTCATGGATTCTTTAACAAAGCCTTTCTCCATTAGCTCCATGACTTGTCGTTGGAGCTCATTAGCTTCTTCCAGGTTACATTGATACACTGGTCTATTAAGGAAGGTTGAACTGGGTATTAGATTAATTTGATGCTCTATGCCATGGATCGATGGTAATTCCTTTGGAAGTTCTTTCGGGAAAACATCCAAAAATTCCTCCAATATCTTATCTAATTTCGGATGAACAGTTCCATCTTCACTTGAAATCTCCTTAACTATCAACATGTAAACAATCTCATTAGATAATAGAACTTGTTTTACCCCTTATTGCT
Source organism: Adansonia madagascariensis (assembly GCA_038381835.1). Taxonomy (NCBI): domain Eukaryota; kingdom Viridiplantae; phylum Streptophyta; class Magnoliopsida; order Malvales; family Malvaceae; genus Adansonia; species Adansonia madagascariensis. Next base: position 16,638 of record JBBYHL010448865.1, on the reverse strand, counting down.
CAGCCATTGCAAATGATAAGGATGTGGATGCTTAGTAATAGTGAGGTTTAGTTTATTAACCAATGTGGTATAGGCTACATTAGTGTAACTTCATCTATCAACGATTAAACCATATACCTTTCCATTAATGTTGCAATGGGTGTGGAAGATATTATTTCACTATTCCTCCTCTTTCTTTGATTGTACAGCCAGATTGCAATGAATAATAAGTAATTCTCATTTTTCAAAATGTGCGACTTGCTCTTTTTCCATTTCTACTTTTGGATCAGACTCATCTTTATTAACAACTTCTCCAATCAATTCAAATGATCATTAACTTCTTGTTAGGACATTAAGAAGCTATGTGTCTAAGCCTAAGGCACTTAAAACACTTGATGTCATGGTTTCTTTTCGAAAGTTAGGAATTTTTAACTTTCTTTTTCCCTTTTTCAACCATGATCACCCTAGTAGGACCTTCCTTTTTTTAGGTTTTGTGATTGTTTTAGAGATATAGGATGGAGAAAAAGATAAGGTGTAAGGCTTATTTACCCTAGACAAGCCTCTCTTGCATTAGCTTTCAATCTTCATAGCCAATGTAATCACATCATCCAATGTAGCACGTGGTTGTAACTCCACCGAATCTGCAATCTCCTTATGCAATCCACTAATGAATCTTACAATGGTTTGTTCTTAAGCCTCTTGCAGATCACATCGCATAATTAACATTTCAAACTATTTCACACAATCTTGAACACAATAGGCTCATTATCATAGAGTTTGCAACTTGAAAATAACCCTGACTTATAGTATTGAGGTACAAACCTCTTTTTCATAAGCCTTTTTATAAGCCTCCATGTTGAGACTAGATTTTCTCCTTCATGCTTTTTTTGTGCCTCCATATTTTCCTACCACAAATTAGAACAATTAGTAACCTCTAGAACTGCAAGTTTTACCTTTTTAGCCTCAGTGTATCTTTGACACTCAAATACTTTCTTAACACATTGCATCCATTTTAAGTACTCTTTAGAAGAGCTTGTTCCACGAAAAGGTGGAATCTTTATTTTGATATTATTAGAGGTTTTTAGCTACCAGCATTGCCTTGGTGCTTTTTCAGGTTCATCTTCATAGCCCGAATTGTCATACTCATCACCTTCATCATGATCGATCCTTCGTCATCGTGACTGAGTGCATTGTGGTTGATTCATGGCTAATTTTTCCACCATACACACAAGCTGATCCATACTACACAAGGTTCTTCGTTATTGCATTCGAGGGTTATAAAACGAGCTTGTTCAAACTGCATTCCTTGCTAAAATCTTAGATTTGGCAGTGTATAGGTCTCACTACCTTCTGGCATGGTGTTTATGACTCTAAACCTTAAAAACTTTAGCCTTGATGCCAATAATTATGAGCCTTATAAGAATAAAACTCAATGGAAATAGATATGTAATGGTTCAAAATGAAAATAGGAGAGGAAAAAATATAAAATCTAAAAGTTAGAAAGATGAAAGGAATAAACCTTAATTGATTGATAAGAATACTCGCCAAAATCAATACAAGGGTTAGACACCATTTTAGGGATGAGAAAACCTAAAAGATAAGTCTCCTAAACTCACCACCAAGAAGGTTTGAATAAGAGAAAAGAACTAAATCCTGAATAATTAATGAAGGCATTGGTCGCTGACAAAGGAAATAAAATAGTCAATAAAATTAATTTTCTTGTAAGCTAAGGAATTACAACCTTTCTAAAATGAGAAACTAAAAGCCTTGAGAATTAAGTAATAATCTGTACACTAAAATTTTCCTAATTTGGATGCTGCTGACTTTCTTGCTCAAGAAGGCTTCTAGAATCTTTAAGGATCTTTTTTATCAAGCACATAATATATCGAGTTGACTCTTGTAGCCCTTGCTCTTGTGATTGGGCCTATATACTCGAACTCCTCCTCTTTTGCGCCTTCTAACTTTGGCCAACAATGATGTGGCACATCATCTTGTTTTGGCCCTAGCCCACTTTGATACCATAGTTTCTTGTTTTTCAATGTCATACAATGAAAAAAGACACTTATTTAGTAATGCAAAATATGAGGTTTTAAAGACTATACACTTTTTATACCTGATATCAGGGATAAAGAAATAAGAGCAATCAAAAATTAAGAAACTAAAAGGTTTGCAATTGATATATATAATGCATTATATCAAACTTAGATTCCTATATGTAGCAAAAGACATTTAAAGATGAAAATTGAAACTAAAAGAGGTAAAATCAATCATCAATATACATAATCACATTTAAACATATAATATTAGTTAACAGTGTAATAAAGTTGCTAAGTTCAATTGTAAATAATTAATTGATATACTATTAAGAATTTCATTGATTAATTTGATAGTAGTTCTCAAGGACCCATGGCAGTTTCAAACCTCTCTTATGTGGCTAGATCTAATCACCTTTTGATGGCTTTAACAGTAAGTTTATATAGGCCTTGCCACAAGAATAATCTATTTACAGTAGTGGTGGATTATTATCAATGATCCAATTCATGTTCTTGGTAAATACATGTTAGTCCAGTGATTTTTGCTGACCGAAGTAACAAATTGGAATAAAAATCCATCAAACATAAGCATATAGAATGATAGAAAACTAATTCATATAAGCATCAAGTCCTACATATCTATTGAAAGTTATTGATACGATCTTCATAAATCCATAATGCATTAAATCAGAAGAATAAAAAAATTTATCATTAATGAAAATAACAACTTTCAAATTTTTAACTTTTTTCATCTCTTATATTTGTATTATGTTACCATTTTTATAATATCCAAACAGAAAAATGAAAAATAAAAAATAGTGAGATTTCATTTACATTTTCTTAATATTTAAACATGAAAATAGGGGAAAAAAGCCCTCAGTGAAGTTATTAGGGTACTTTTCTTTCATTTTCTTAAATTCCTGTTACATAACAAAATTTAAAATTTTAGAGAAAATATCAACCAAGAAAACCAACATTTTCTTCCTGGAAAGTTAAAAAAATAAAAGCATCATAAAGAAATCAATCAAGAATCTTTAATTTTTTTTCTAGCTTACTTACCTCTTTGTGGTAAAATGGGCTACTTATAGGACATCAAAGAAAAGCCATTCAAACCATTAAACTGTAGAGCATTAAAAAGTTAAGTCACTTTACAAATCTAACAATCTTGAATGAATTGCTTAAATTATGGACGAATATTTTAACATTGAAAATAAAGATATCAATAGAGAACTTAGAAAGTGTATGCCTCGAAAATGGTTTAAGCATATGCTGAAAGATCATTCCATTAACCACAATCCTTGAACTAGTGTCTATTGGCATAATTCACTTTCTTTGAACCAAAGAGCTGGAAAATAAAACAAATTAAGAGAGATGATAAGAAGATCAAAAAAGGTATCATTAAGAATTCCTTAATAATTAAAATAGGTAAAGGGGAATAATAGAAAAAAATCCAACATGATCTACCTTCGTTCAGAGTCCAATTAAAGTGATAATTTCTTCTATTGAATTATAGAATTAATCAATGGTTAAATGCATAAACTTTAATTTTGATTATCAACCATATTTCATTTAGTGCTTAATCTATTGAAGCATGGTAGAGAAGCTATAACTATATAGATCTAACTAAATTCGAATTAAAAAACATACAAAAGCATTTACAAGGACTATTTCTGGAAAATACACTTGATTACTAGAAAAGCAACCTAAAACTTACCTGTTTTACAATTGCAATTCTTAAGGCTGTCACTACCATGGACCATATTCCTACCCACATGTTCATTATCAAAATGTCTGCTGGCAATGCAAATTAAAGCCAATAAATTAAAAGCTTTAGAAGAGGGTAAACATAAGCTAACATTTCTATTTGAAAAGAACTCTTCTTATAATGACAGGCTCAGCTTAAAGGGTAGTTATATACCCTATCAACATAAGTGTAGATGCCATAACACCAACACCCTCCCAAGCCCTAAAACATAAATCATTATCAGTTTTCTCAATCAATAACTTATACTAAAAACTTACGATATGGGAAGCATTGTAACGTTTTCTACTATCGATGACAAGTGCAATCAACTTAAAAATAATTCTCTATGGAATTTTGATATGATACTAGTGAGAAAGAAGTGTTTTTTGCATCAAGGTTGGGAGAGGCTATTGAAAGAATCGCTCATTTGAATAACCTTTAATGGCCATCGTGAAATGGCTAAAAACTCAAATCGATCTTTTGGGCTAATTATGATCGAACACCTATTAAAATTAGTAGTTTAAGTTGCAAAACTCAAAGGTTTGATTTTAGGGTCTACATAAATCAAAGTTTGATAAGTGGGTTCGAGCGTCGACTACACGTGGGGAAGGATTAGCACCCCCACAATGCCCTAGATCAATACCATCTAACCATATATTCTCTTCGTTTTGATTTTTTTAGTTTTAAATGTCATTATTTTTATATATACCTCTTTAATGCAAAAATGTATTTTTAAGAATAATAAGCCTAGATTCCGTTTAAAATTAGAATTTCTCTATGTAAGCTGAAAATGGTGGTTTGAAAAAAATGTTTCGGGTCACATAAAAGAGAGATACTTACATGAAACATTGCCTTGATTTTTCTTATAAACATTTAATTTGAAAACTTGAATGCATTATTGTCACCACGTATTAGTAGGACATAAAAATTATAATAAACAAAGCATAATAATAAAGCAAACAAAGCATGAAATAGAGGATCGGCTAGGATGTATCTCATGATTGTCGTCATGTATCTAGAAATAACTAGTTAACAACTTCGAGACACGCTTGTACTTGGATACAGCCCCTTCACCACGTATCCCACCAAATCTTTTGAAACTTCCAACAAAACCAAGAGGTAAACTTGATTCCAAAACTTTTGTAGAATGGTATCATTTTACAAAATTACCACGTATAGAAGGAGCCATACCACAAACTAGTTGAAATTATTGTGGCAAACTTCTTAAATGTCTAACTAAATGTGGAACTAGTGTCATGTATAGACATATGAGGTGTAAGTATCCATTTAATAAGGTAGATGAAACATAAAAAACCTTACGTTTTAAGCCTTTGTCATCTACATAAGACAGAGGGGATAAAAGTTCAAGTTCCATTCTTTGGATACTTGATCAAGCATTGTGTAGAAAATATTGTGCTAGGATGATTATTACGGATGAGTTGCACTTTAGGATTGTTGAGCATAAGGGATTTCACAATTTTTGCAGTATCATGCACCCTTGATTTGAAGTTCCCTCTAGGTTCACTATCACAAAGGATTGTATGGAAATTTATTTGGAAGAAAAAAGAAACTTTTCAAGTATTTTAAGACTTTTAAGCAAAAAGTTTATCTCACTATTTATATTTGGACTTTTAGTTAGAATCTTAGTTATTTGTCTCTCCCGATCCATTTTATTGATAGTGAATAGAAATTGCATTAAAGAATTTTGAATTTCACTCTGGGTCATTCGGGAGATGTGATTGGAAAATGTATTAAAAACACTTGCTTGAGTGGGGAACAGATAAGGTGCCCACAATCAAAGTAGATAATGTTAGTTTTAATGATCTTGCAATCAAGTATGTGAAGAAAAGTTTAAACAATTAAAAACAAAGCATATTAAGAAGTGCTTACCTTCACATTAGGTGTTGTGCACATATATTGGATCTCATAGTAAAAAAGGTTTCAAAGATTTGGATGATTCAATCTTTCAAATTCACTTTGTTGTTAGGTATGTTGGATCATCTCTGCAAGGTAGAAAAAATAGAGAGCAAAGGTTTACTGTGCTTATATTTTGAAACTAGATGGAATTCAACCTTTTTTATGTTAGAGGCACCTTAAAATTTGAAACAGTTTTTGATAGATTGGTTGAGCAAGATTCCAAGTATAGAGATGAGCCTTAGAGTGCAAATATGAGAGGTTTCCTGCTAAGATTAGGAGCATGTACGTGTTATATTACCTTTTATGGTTCCACTTTAAAGTTATCCGGTTCTTTTATGCAACTAGTAATGATTATTTTCATATTGTGTTTGGTACTGGAATAAGGATTAATGATAAGTTGAATGATTCAAACCTAAGCATAAAACTAAGGCCTGCTAATATGAAGGAGAAGTATTAAGAGTATTAGGGAATATTAGAAACTTTAATTCATTGATATTCATTTCTGTGATTTTAGATCCTAAGAACAAGAGGGATTATGCAATCTCTATGATTGAGAAGGTTTATAATGTTGACAAAGCTGAACACTTGTGTGGTATTGTGAAATAAACTTTGAATGACTTATTTGCTAATTATACTTTAGTCAGTGGTATCCCTTAGGAAGAATCAGCTGCTAGTTTCCAGTCTACTGTGGCTAACGTAGAGAATGAAGAGTTTGTTGACATGGTTGCTTATTCAAAATCAAAACTTGAAAGGAAGAGAGCAAAAACTGAATTTAGCGAGGGCAAATCTAAACTGAAAAGGTATTTAGAAGACAAGATAGAAGCAGATGATCAGAATTCAATTATGGAAGAATAGAAGTCAGACTTATGCCATACTTTCTTTGATGACTCGAAATATTTTGGCCTTTACTGTGTCTTTAATAGCTTTAGAATTAGCTTCTAGCACAAACGGTAGTGTTTTTGATCCATTTCGTCTTAACTCCAAATATTGTTGAATGCCTTATTTATGCACAAAATTGAATCAAATCTTCAACGTACCAATTAAGAAAAAGGAAAAACTTGAATATATGGAAGACATTGAGAATGGTAAGTCAATTCACTAACATTATGCTAAGTTTTCATATGGAAGACACCAAGAATGGTAACTCATCTGTGATTTAATTATATTTGACTACTGTTATTAGCAATTTAACAAGCTTTCCAATATATTCTAAATTGGAATAGGTTTTACGGATTTAGTCGATAATGAAACAAAGATGGTTATTCTTTTGGTAATTAGTGAGAAGGCTGGAGCATACATTTTCTATTAACTTCAAGCCTTTAACCACTTTCTCTAATGATCTAATGATTATGTAAAACGTGAATGATCAACTTATTATATTCAAATGGTTTTGTGAATGATTATATTATTGATCTCTCAGTCCATTATTTAAATGAGAAAATGAATTTGGAATGTATTATGATTCTGTTACTTTTAAAGGTGAAAATTAATTTGAATCAAGAATGTGTGCATGATTCTATTGCTTTGTGAAATGTGCTGTGAAAATGAATATGGAAAATGCTTATTTAAATGATTTATTTTGGGCCTAAATCAATATAAGAGAAAAGTCCAATCCAAGTGTATTATTTTTTTTAACAGGATTGTAGGGAGCCCATAATTATAAAACCAAATCGAAATTATGTCAAACCGAAATTGTCGGTTTTAGTTAGTCCAACCAAACCGAAATTATCAGTTATAGGTACTTCGGTTTTTAGCCAATGCGATTTCAGTTTCAATTTCAAAATGGAAAAACCAAATTAAGCTGTTCAGTTAATTTTTAACCAAAAACCGAACTGAATACAACTCCACTAGAAGGTACAATGCTAAATTTTCAAAGGCTTTAGATTTCACACTTTCTATTGTAAAATAATAATAATAATAATAATAATAATAATAATAAACAACTTTAAAACAGTCGAGTAATTGTGCATGTCGATAATAGTTGCCGGGAGAAAAAATACTATGGTGTATTGATAGATATATGTAAGTAACAATATTTTAGGGGTAACCATATAATCCTTTTTAAATGTTGAGTGGTGGGATGTCTTACATAAGGGCACGAGACTTAGGATTGACATTTTTGATTTTACAGGTATAAATATAAATTTTATTGAAGACAACAAAGCCATTTATGCGATCATCTGAAGTGGAGCAAGTGTAATCCACAAGACCCCCATGGCTTATTGTGAGAAGGACACCTCCACGTGATTTATATTACATTCAAACTTCCATTGGTGACGCGAATAATACTGTAGAGGATGCAAACATTTACCAATAAGAAGTGAGTTAAGGAATCTAATTGCGCACTTTCATATTGAAATGTTCTTTCAAAAATGTTTAAATTTTGAAATGGTAAAAGCAATGGAGGATTTGTATAACTAGAAGATGTTGGACCTAGATATATAGGCCTTTTGGCAAAAGAAGTCCTAACTCCTCCAATCATCATGTTGTTCTATTGTTTGTATTTTTTTTTTTTTTTTTAATTTTTAACTGATATTGGTTGGATAGCTTTGTCCAATTCCCAACACTTCATGCATTTAAGGGTTGATGCCTTAGATCTAACCATTCTATTTGGAAAAGAATTGTCTCGCTTGGAGAGGGCTATAGGGTAAGGCAATTTGGATGTACTACTGTTGAACGATGCTTTGTAGCACTCTATAAACTAATAAGATTAGTAGAGATCCAATAGAGATTTTTGTAATTATATGTTCGTATTTGCAAAGTTAAAGATTCGAGTATATTTTTACCATGTAAACAAATTGTAAAAGTTGGATAGCAATTAAAATAAATTAGTTCCTTGCGAAGGCTTGGTTTTGTTGTTCCTAGTAAGGACTAATTCAATTGGATAAATCTATAATCTCCAAAAATATATATCATATATTAAAGTACTTTGTTGTGTTTGATTTAACTTCTTAATTATATATAGTGAGATTTAATGTCTATCATTAATTAGTATAGATAAATGATAGATCTTAATTTCAAATTGTTTACAAGTTTGATAATATTAATAGGTTTTTACAAACAAAATTGCACTAAACACTTAACATTAAAATTTTGAATCATGTAGTGTTCGATATAATGTCATGATAGAGATAACATTGTAAATATTATTATGTTGTATGGCAATTTAAATTGAGAGTTTCCAACAAATGATTGGAAATGTTGAACTGAATGGCTAGGGGTTTTCATAAGCTAAACTAAGTCAGGTTCGGGCTAGGTTTATGCATAATATTAACACTATATATGATTATTCAAGCCTAATTTGGCTTAAAGTAGAGATTTCAAATTCTGCCCAAGTCTACCTATATTTATAAATAAATAATCTGGGTTAATTTAGGCTTGCTTATATTTTATATTTTTTCTAATTTTTTAAAAATATAATTCATTTAAATTTCATCTTTAATAATTTAATATTTTATTTTATTAAATTTTAAAATATAAATAACTTAACATATATTTTAACATTTACACAATAATATTATATATTTATTCTTTGTATAATAAAAATTACATAATATATAAATATAAAATTAATATCTTTTGTAATTAAAAAATAGGCTCGGTCAAGCTAGGCTCGAATTTTGAATGTTGGAGCCAAGATCTACCTCATGTTTTTAAACAAGCTTTTTTCTTTCTTTTGCCCATGCTTATTTTTTGAACCCAATATTTTTATTCAAACCCTCTTAAATATTAGACGAACCTTCAAACTTAGACATGTAACGTAACCATGAACACCTCTATGTATAATTATTGGTGTTTGATTTATCAAAACAGAAATATATTGTATGTCAAGATAGTGAGAAGTTTTTTAATCGTAATAACTTGAAAAGAACAATTTTTAGACAAAGCGGTGGAAAATTAACCAGCTAGCATTAATCTAAGTGCTTTTCACAATATTTTATTTTCATCCACAACTTAATTTTTTTTTTTTTCATTTATGACTTTTTCATTTATTTCAAATTCATTGATTTGTCAACATTTTGTTAGAATTTAAATGAAATTTGTCACATGTGACAAACATCCAAGTTTCTATGGCATATTCGTTAACCTTGCGGATTTGTTCTAAATTCATCAAGCCTATCGACATGCCATTAGAATTTGGACAAATTAAAATTTGTCACATCATCAATTCTATTTAAATTCTAGTAAAATGTTAACGAATGGATGGATTTGAAATAAACTAAAAAAATCATGAATGAAAAATAAAAAATGTTTAGATCATGAATGAAAATGAAAGCATTGCGAAACTCACGAATTAATGGCATGATTCATTACAGGCGGAATTTGTCTCATCACTAGGTGGATCTGGCAACTCTGATGGCCTCCTGTTGATTTTGCCATATGCTTTTGACGTCTCCTGCAACGAAACAAATGGCTTGGGCGGCATCTGTAAGCATTCAACTTCATTTTCTAACATCTCCACAACTTTACTAATGGAAGGACGATCGTTGGGCTTCATTTGAATGCACCACAATGATACCATCATCATCTTCTTCACTATCTCTTTTTCCTCATTTGAGATTTCTCCAATTTCAATTTCCTTTCCCAAGCTTAATTGCTCAAAAACCCATGAAGGAAAGTAAATCTGACTCGAATGCTCCACAAAAACATTTAAATTCTTTCTTTTGCTAGCGATCTCCATTAGCAACATCCCGAAACTATAGACATCAGCTTTATAAGAGACACCTCCGATGTTTTTATAGAACAACTCAGGTGCCATATAACCCATTGTACCTCGTGCTGCTGTAAGAGAAACAATACTATCCTCCATCGGATATAATTTTGCAAGTCCAAAATCTGACACTTTTGGAGTGAAATTCTCATCAAGAAGAATGTTATGTGGCTTGATATCAAAATGTAAGATTTGCATGTCGCAACCTCTATGCAAATATTCAATCCCTCGAGCCACACCAATGGAAATCTCATGCATTTTCTTGCAACTCAAAGAGGTACTGCTTTCTTCAGAGAATATATACTTTTCAAGAGACCCATTAGACATAAATTCATATACAAGAGCACGCTTAGACCTTTCGGCACAAAATCCAATCAATTGCACTATATTAGCATGATGAATCCTCCCAATGGTAGCAACTTCATTAATGAATTCTTGCCCATTACATTTGGGGTTGCCTAATATCTTTACTGCTACCTCACGTCCACTCCGTAGCTTCCCTTTATACACATGCCCATAACCTCCCTCACCCAACTTGCTCTTGAACCCATTAGTCATCTTCTTAATTTCAGAAAAAGAGTAGTTGATCGGCATAAGATTATTTTGATTTTGGAGAAAATCTTCAACTATGTCAAACATAGACAAATGTCTTCTTCGCAATTTATATATTAAAAATGCAACCACGAAAGGAGTACCACACAAAAATTTTGCACCGCTCACGAGTGCTGCATTGAATAAAAACATAACCATTATATTAAGAAAAAAAAAATTAGCGTTTAAAGTAAAATGCATCTAATGCAGGGTTCAAGATTTGAAACTAGAGGTGCCTAATTAAAATAAAGAATGACTTAACATTATTCATGTTATGCGTGATATTATTTTAAGAAAAGTTTGATCAATTTTTCATTAAAAATTTTTATCAAAAGTTTGAAAATAGCATATATATATTATTTGTTGTCATGTATGTTATATACGAATGCTCATTGTATTATTTATTTTTAAATATAGAGTTGTATATTTTATAAATAAATAATGTATTAACATGTAAAGTTTGTTTAATGTTCAAATTATATAAGTATTTTTTAAAATTTATATATTAAAATTTATGAAAATAAAAGGGTCGGTGTAAATTTGAATTCTTTTTTATTAAATAAAATTATTTATATTTCAAGGTCAATAAAAAATTAAAATACAGAATATAAAGTAATTCAATGTAAAATTTAACTTTTTATTTATCATCAAATAAATATATTTGATTAAAAATTTTCAATGAAATTAAAATTATTACTTATAAACTAAATAAATGTTATTAATATAAAAAAAATATTTATGATAACGATTTAAAAATAAAGTGAATAACAATTTTATTAGTTCAAAGATTTTCAATATTCTTATTTTTATTTTATATATTATAGACTACAGATAAATAGATACATATTGACGCATAGACAAATGAACACAAAATTTCAAGTACTAAAAGAATAAATTAAAACTATTAAAATTGGAGAAAGTCATATATATTTACTTAAATTGTGCACGATATTTTTTTTATAGAAACAAAAGATATGAGGTCCAAACTTACAATTTTACTTAATGTAAAGGGTTAAATTTACCATTTGAATGGATGCAAATTTATTATTGTACATTTTAAAATGATTAAAAATAATCAGAAAGAATATTAAAAGAATATATTTTTTTAAAGAAAAGGAATATTTCACATAATATTCAAACTTTTGATCATTTGTAATCGAAAATTAAAAAGTATAATAGTAAAAAATAATAATTAATATGCTAACTTTTGATAATTTCGAACCAAATAAAAAACATACGGGTGAATTAAACCCATTTAAAAAATGATAAATTTGTTGAAGTTAGCAAGCATAATATCTCCATTGATTTAATTCATTATAGGTACATTAGTTACCTTATGTGTTGTTGTGTACTCCATGTAATCTAGTATGTAATCTAAATAGTTGATATCTAACTCTAGATATAGCTTTATGTCAAGTCCATTATACTATATATATGTATGAAACTCTTGTCAATGATGCACATCAGAAAATTACAACACTTCTTCCTTTGTTTTTATCAAATCTCTGCTTACTTTTATTAGAATTTGACGTATCACCTTGAATAAAATGATAAATTTATAAATCATTAACTTATATATATTATGCACATAGTTTAATTCTATAATATATGTAGAGTAATTTGAAGTAAAAGCTTACATAAAGAAAAAAATAAAATGAAAAAACTAAAATAAATCAATAAGTTTTCTTTTGCAATAATTCTACTGATTTATTCTTTCTTTCGTTTCTTTCAATTCTCACTTCATTCTTTCTTCCCTCTGTTTCTTTGACAAGTTTTATGATTTTTTTTCTTTTTACCTTTCAAAAAATGGTCACCTTTTACAATTTTGCATTATTTAATTTAGTTTCATTTGATTTAGGATTAATAATTTAGTTTGTCCAGTTGAACCTAGCTTTTTGTCGGTGTACAAATTTGGATTAATAATTATGAAATTAGAGTTAGTAAAGAAATGCCCATCTTGATTTTTACAAACAAATGAACTAATAAGTTTAAAATTCATATTCTTTAAAGCATATATGTAAGTCTTTTCTATTAAGTTTAGACTTTTTTAAGGATCAGGTTACTTATCAAGTCTAGTAGATTTGGTTCATACGAGTTAGGCCTTAAACAAGATTTTTGTATATTCAAACCAGTCCAAATTGCTGTCTAATAATAAAATAATATTTTTATTCAAAATTAATTATAATAAACAAATAAAACTTTGATAATATAGTGAAAAGTGAAACAAGTTTTTAGGTCAACTCAGGCATAGACAAAAGAGTACGGCTCGATAAATTTCAATATCGAAAAATTAAATAGTAATTATTTACTTTTGTTTTGATTTTTGAAAATATTAAGTACAAAATTTATGATATAAAAATTATTTGGTATCTATTAAAAATTAAATGTTTAGTAGATTTTTTTTTAATTTTTTTATGAAAGAAGCATACAATTTATGAATATTTTCAATTAATAAAAATTAAAAAGAAAAAAAATAATCCAGTGCTAACCAGATACACCTTTTTGAAATAAAGAAGGTCTATGTTTTAAATTCTTTTTTTTTTTTTTTTAACTTCTTCAAATGTACGATAAAGGGGAAAAAATCTCTTTGAAGTGATCGTGAATTATTCTATTAAACACATAGTCTCATTACTTCATCATGTTTTTATTTGAGTAGTGATTAATTTAGAAACAGTAAATTTTAAAAGTTTTGATTCAGTTATTTAAAAATAAAGATAGTAATTTATAATACACTTCAATTTAAATTTATTTAAATGATTAAGTATAAGAATATTATTTTATAACTTACATAGTGGGTTTCAAAATCATCCCTACCATTCATGAATTTTTATTTTTATTCACATTAATCATATTATCCTTCATGTATTTTATTTATTTATCTATTATATTTTATCAATGACATTATTATTCAATCAATTTCATAACCCCTTTTTCTGGACTATTTTCACTAAAAAGGGTCAAGGCTCTGTTCTGATTATTATTCAATCAGTTACCAACCATATAATCTTTTACTTTTCTTATTCCATGTTTTCACTCTGCTTTTAAATCGTTAAATTATTTTTTATAATAAATATTTTAAATTTTGAATTATAAAAAAAAAAGAATAAACACAAAAAATTAAATAAATAAAATGAAAAAAAAAAACAATTTTTTACTAACCGGTGCTCTGTTTTTGTTTCTTTTCTTTCATTCCTCCTCTGTATGTTCATATTTTTTTTCTCTTTTTCTTTTAAATCTTTCTTTCTTCTTTCCTTAACAAAAGAATAAAATTGTCTCGTGGTAACCCAATTTGTCATAATTAAGTTTGATAACATAATACTTAACTATCTACCTATATATGTTTTATTATAGAGAAAATATTCACGTACATCAATATAAAATTAATATAATTTTACTGTTTTCAGAAATTGTAGATGATTTATATGTAATTTGACAAGAGATGTGATTTCATTTTTAAATTCAACTGTTGATTTATTAAAATATTAATCGTGTACGAAATTATGAAAATAGAGATGTAAAGCTAATTAATTTTGCATAATGTAAATTGATTGATCCTTTTTATTAGCCTAACTAATTCATCCATTTTGAAATAAATAAAAATGATAGCAATGTAACTTTTCATTCTCGTTTCTATATATATCCAATATGCAAATTGAGCTTATTAGCTTGGTTAGAAGGTCTTACCAATCAATAGCGCTCCATAAAAAAGTAACGCTGTAAAAGATTGAAAAGAAGATTAGTTAAAGAAAATAGATTAATCGATGTCCAAATAAAATATCAATTTATTGGGCAATTAGAAAAAGATACCTTTCTAAAGAAAAGATAAAATGTTAACAACGTATTCGGTTTATTGTAATAGAAATTTTATTATGGGTAAATTCAACGTGATATAGTAATATAATTGTTTAGTTCATAAGATGACTATTTTATGGAATAGTCAATTATAACCTTATTCTGAGGAATCACTAAATAGACATTTAGTGCCTTTTACTAAATGATTATTCCGACCTTAAGTGAAATTAGAAATTGCTTTACGAGATTTAAATCCCCTTTGTTAAATATTCAAATCCTATATTATTTTATTCGAATCTCATACTATTTTATTTCACTTAATCAAACTACTCTTATAACTATATTCCATTTCATTCTAACTCTATTTTATTCTCACAAAATTATTATTCTATTATAGCTATACTCTATTCTAGTGAACTGAACTTAACATAAGTATTTCATGGCGTTTAGAATACTCACATGCCACTATAAGCGTGATACCTGCAATATTCAGGAAGCATACAAAATTTGTCAGTGCATTTTGAATGAGTAAATAATAAATTTAAATTAGCAGTAATCACTTTTTGGATTGCCAATTGCCTCGAGAGGGTATGGTTCAAGGAAAATGTCCTAACGGGGAGACCTGGGTTTTCTTCAAAGGCAGGCACCTCTTTGTAAGACATGAAAAGATATATACATAGCTACATGCATACATGACTAAAATCTTAAAAAAGCATTTGAACTTTATTATTTTACATAGATAAATTTATATATTTTTATTGTAGCTAAATAAATATTTATTTTTTAATTTATATCTAAATAATTTTTTTTTAAAGATGAAATCTTGATTTATGTTTAAACTTATCGATGGGCTAAGCCTAGCTCGCTTGAACTGGGCCTTGGACACAATATTCTTTTATTCGGACTAGTCTGACCCGAATTATTATTTAATAGTAAAAAGTATTTTTATTTAAATTTAATTATAAAAAAATATAATATTAATAAAAGTGCCTTTTTTAATTTTTATTAATTTTTTAACAGCATTTTGGCCTTTTAGGTTGCCCTTGATTAGGGCTTGGCCAAGAAATTTAAAAAATTTTCAAGCCATAGCCCATCTATGGATACCTCTACTTATGTTAAAGGGGTATATTTAGGTTTAAATTAAAAGCAATGAGCTTTCTTTGGTAAAATTTAAAGGTTAAAGGTTTATTTAAATACAAATGATTGAGAGCCTATTTGAGTGTAATAAATATATGGAGATTTATCTAAATAAAGTGTTAAAGGTAGGGGCTCTTTTATTATTTTATATGATTAATATTTTAACAAATTATTCGTTAAATTTAGCAATATAATTGTATTAGTCTTGCACGTAAAGTTTTGAAACGATATGATATCTCTATCATATCGATTAAGAATGCTATTTTTTTAATATATATTTAATAATTAAAAATTTTTAAATTGAATAAATAGTTAGATGCTTTTAATTTTCTAAGAACTCAATGTATATAATTTACGTGAATAAAAATAAAATCTGATAATGGAATTAAACAATTATTAATCATATAAAAAGATGTGAATATTTTTAAAACTAAGGATATATATTTATATATATATATATATATATATATATATATATATATATTCTAGAGGTGGCAATTGGGCGGGTTCGGGACGGGTCATTTTGAGTTCGGATTTTTTCGGGTTCGGGTTTATTCGGGTTCGGGTTCTTTCGGATTCAGGTCCATTCGGGTTCGGGTCCATTCGGGTTCGGGCCAATCCAGGTTCGGGCCAATCCGGGTTCCGGCCAATTCGGGTTCGGGTTCGGGTTCAGGTCGGGTTCGGGTTTAAGTATAGTTTACATCAATTTTTTTATTTTATGTTAAATGTAATCA
>JBBYHL010448834.1:0-16373 GCA_038381835.1 Adansonia madagascariensis | reverse complement strand
TATTGTGAGTTTTGGATATATTGTGTGAGTATATTAAATTTAGTATAAATGCATTAAAAATCAGATTTCTTCTGACATGATAGATAATTTATATATTTATACATAATTTATGTAAAAATATACATATAAGAGAGAGTCGGTCAACAGACTAAAGATGGGTAGATATATAATTTCAATCTTCTTATTAATAATTTTAATAAGTATTATTTTCTTCTTTGAAATTATTTTTTTTATTTTTATTTTTATTTAATAACTATTTACTTGTTTCTCTTTTTTGAATTTTTTTTTTAAAGTGGGAACTCACCATTTACTGTGGCGAATTCCTAATGCTATTTGCTAGCTTCCTCGTTGGGAACTCACCATACTGAATGGCGAGTTCTCAGCACACAGAAAAAAAGCATATTTTGGGAATTAATTTGAAAAGCATAGTAAATCGAGAAATAAATAAAAAAAATTGTAATATTTGTATAAAAATGCTAGGGTTGGGTCTGGTAGAATCTAAAACAGGGGACCTAACTTAACCAACATGAAACGGCCAATCTTAGCTTGAATCTAAGGCCACTTGCGACTACTAAAGATGGCAATCCAATGCCATCTTATAGACCTAAAGGTCTGATTTTTATGGCCTTGAAATGGCTAAAACATAAGCCTAAAAAAGTAACAAAAAGAGGTCACAACAAAGGCTAACAATGGTCTCAAACTCCTAATGGAACTCTGAGTTGGAAAGTATTTGAAAAATTATTTTTTATTGCCCATTTCCAATAGCATCCAAGCATGAATAAACTTTCTTTTCCTCAAGTTTCATAAAGCTAAAACAATATATATATATGTAAAATTGTAGCTCCATTAGTTGGACCTAATCTTCCATAACCTCAGGAGGTTTTCAAAACTTGGTTTTTGAAAACTAAATAAGCTAAGCTCAATGATGGTCGCATGAACCTAAGAGGTAAGTGTTAGATTTTATATGGCCCATATGATAATTAAATGGACTGAGATAAATATTTTAATTAATATTGAGGTAATATTGTCTAGCAAATCCTATTTAGATTAACAACTCTAATGGTAAGAGATAAACTCTACTTTAGTAACTAATTAGAATACAGACTCCTTGTTAGTAGGATGCAACTCTAATTAGTCTTCTAGTATAAGTCCTTAGTCTAGTCTATAAATTGCATATGCACTATCATAAGGTAATTATCCAGAAATAAAGAAATAGACTAGAAGGCTTGTACAGGGTGTTCGTCTTCATGTACTTGGAGTGAGTTTGCGTTCTTGATCAATAATGGCTAGAGTTATTTCCTTCATTAAATCTTACATGTGGAATCAAAGCCATCTTTCTAGCCTTGTTCTTCAGATCATCCAATGAGATTCATTAGAAACGGATTTTTTTCATGCATGTATTGTTTATGCATAAGCAATTAAATAATTCGTATTGAGGATAAATGAGTTATAATAAATATAGTCAAAGCATAAAACTGAATTTTTAACATGCTATGATAATCTCATAATTTTTATTTATATATCGAAACGTATTTTATGTATGCACCATAAATTTGCTTGTATATTATGTTTATTGAAATTTTGTTATAAAATTCTTGATTAATTCATATAACACCAAAATTTGCTTGTATATTATGTTTATTAAAATTTTGTTATGAAATTCTTGATTACTTCATATAACACCAAAATTGATAAAGGTTTTAATAGAATAATTATCTTTTACATTACTGAACCCTAAGATTAAAGAAAAAGAGATTAAAACGAGAAAAATTTGTGATGTATTGAAATTACGTCTCATAAGTTGTGAAATAATAAAATTTTGATTGTTTGATAATGATTTTCGTGATTTTATTAAGAATTAATGCATGGGCTATGTGAATTTCATGTTAAATCATGTTTTTGTGACTTCAATTGAGTCTAATAAGGTTAGAAAAGACAATAAATCACTTGAAAATTCATTTCAAACCCGAACGGTTCAAGAAAAACCTAGTTGGGTCGAGTATGACCCAGCTGGAAGTGGCAGGTGGCTGGGACTCGCTTCCAAACCCACACACTCAAGGTGGCGCGTACAACACTATCCTAAGGCTTTTAGGTCCTGATTTTTTTGGACCCAAAAATTTTGTGATTTTTGACTTTTTAGTGATTTTTCTATATTTTTTAAGTCACGTAAAATATTTATTATTTATTATTAGTTTTTAATTAAATAATAAATATGTTTATGCATAAATAGTATACGATTTTATTTTATGATAAAATGTTTTGGTATGTTGAGGATATTTTGGCAGCATATACTCTCTCTATAAAGTATCCAATATTTGTGTACTCAACCTAAATTTTAATGCATATTCAAATGTTAAGGCTCTTGTTTGCAAAACAATCTTAATATGCACATCCATATATATCATAAAATAAATATATTATGATCTTATGCATATTTTATATGATTGAAAGAAAGCATGTCATGGAATGTAGATATTATGTCATGATTTTGAAATATGTTAAAGCATGACAATTAAATATTCCATTCTACTGCATAAATTTTTACTACATAAAGATTTTATGTCATTGTTAAGGATCTAAATCACTTGCTTGATATTAGCCAAAGCACTTTATGTTACATGATTTGAATGAATTGGTAGTTATTTAAAATAAGAATTTTTTTTAAATAACTACATACGATAAACATCAATAAAGTTTGATACCATGAATTTATTTAGTATATATTTGAGTTATTAAATCATGTATACAATTATCTATAGTATACATATATCATGTTATTATAAAGAATCTAAATCAATTGCTTAGGAATAGCTGTAGCAACTTAAGTTTATTGATTTAGTTAAATTAGAAGTTATATAAAATAAAATTTTCTTTAAATAACTACATATGGAGGATGATATTAGTATGTAATTATTTATGTTATAATTGCCATGATTTAACATTAAATTCTGTTACAATTATTAATATGCAATAAAGAATTCTGCATATATTTAGGATGTCATTATTAAAGTTCTAAATCACTAACTTAACAGTAGCTACAGCATCTTAAGTTAGTTGATTTAGATGACAATAGTTAGTTATTTAAAATAAGGTTTCTTTTAAGTAACTACACAAGAAAAATGGTATGATAAAGAATATGTGATATACAATGAGTTTTATGCATACATGTCGGATGTTATTATTAAAGTTCTAAATCATTAGCTTAAAAGTAACAAGAGCATCTTCAGTTAATTGATTGAGATAAAATAGTAATGCTTTACAATGAAGTTTTCTTTAAAATCTACACAAAGTAGAATGACATCCATAAAGTATTAAACCATGAAATTAGTTATTTTGCCCCATAAGGAAATAATTAATATTGTAAAATAGTTAAAGGGTAAAACAATATAACATCAAAGTTAAATTTTCCTAGGCCTACATGTATGAATTATTTAATTTTAGTGTTTTAAAATTATTGTTTTATCATTAAAGTTGTAAATTCATATGCAAGATGTACCTTAACTCGTAGGAAGGTTTGGATTTGCATTTGAATATAAAATATTCAGTTAAAGTATAGTTCCTCGCATTTTGCAGCAAATTTTATTATTCTGATCTATAAGGCTGCTAGAATTAAATGCTATCTGGTGATGAAAAAATTACTCTAATGAAGGAGTTCATTAAGCTATTTTGGGTATAAGGATCTTGACTTAGTGTTTTGGGTGGACAACTTGTCCTCAATGAAAAAAATGAGTAAAAGGAAAATAGGTTTTGGTGAATAGTGTGAGTAGTCTAACCATTTAAAGATGATGTACATCAAATCCTAAATTAGTAAATCAATTTGGGATTTCATCTTAATTATTATAAGTTTAAGGATTAATGTAATGCCATTAAAGACTAGATTGTTAAATCTAATAAGATATTGGCTATCACCCTGATAAGGAAACTTTTAGGAACAAGGTGCAACAATTCTAAAGGTTATGCATAAGCACATTATGGGATTTGAGAGACATTGTTGCCACATTTAAATCTTTGAAATTGAGTTTTTAGAGTAAATTTCTTATCACTTATATATTCAACTTTTCCCTAATAAGGATGACCATGAGAAACATATATAAAGAAAATAGTCTTTCAATGAACTCTCAGTTATAAGTGTTCAAGAAAAAAAAGATTAAAAAATGAGAAATTAGACTCAGTTAGCTTAGTGACTTAAGGTAAAAAGTGATAAGTAAACAAATGTGTTATAAAGGTGAAGAAAGGATGTCAATAAAGAAAATAGTATCAATTCCTTTATTTTATTTTAACTCAGACACATAAAGAAAGATTGCCTAAAGTGTAAAAAGGACTTGAAAGTAAATGTAAACTTTTTTGTATGAATCTTCTTTGATGATGTTCCTCATAATACATGGTGGTTGGACTTATGTTCAATGAATTATATTTCTATAAACATTTAAGGTTTCATGAAGCCAAAGAAACCAAAAGACAGCGAGAGGAACATCTACTACAGAAATTGCTAAGGACAATCAAGATCATTTTTTGAAATTAAGATTTGTTTTAAGCCTTTAAAAGGGTTTTATCTTTCATTTTAGAAATTTTCATAGGTAGAAAGAGTTTTAAATTTAAATTTTTAAATTCTATTGTTAAAATTTCAAAAGAGAAATTTTCTATTGGATTTTTTTCATTATTATTTTGGATCTTGATTATAAGAATAAGTTTTTAACTATTTATATTATTTCTGGTAGTAAAAATGTGCTATATATGAAAACTCCTTCAAAGTTATGGTATAAAGATTATGTCACATCTCCATATAGAAATTTAAAAGAATTAACAATGATGGAGTTCTTACAATTCTTGAGTTTAACACTTATGTTAATTGCATTTAGGAAAAAGCAAATTAACAAGTCCATAAAAGAGAACTAAAGAAAGCACTATAATATTTAGAGATAATAAACTTTCCCCTAAATTTATGGATTGATGCATTAAAACTGCTGTTGATGTCTTTGTTAAAATTCCAACTACATTAGTTTCTAAAACTTTTTTAGAATTATGGAATAGTTGGAATATAGCTTAAGACATTTATGAACTTGGGTTGTTCAGTTAAAGTGAAGGTTTATAACCTAAACATAAGGAAACTGGATCCAAGATCAGTTAGCAGTTATAGGCTATTAACCTAAAAGGGTATAGGTTTTAAATGTCTCTTATATTCAACTAGAATTGTTGAAGCTAGAAATGCTAAGTTTTTTTACAAATCATGAGTTTAGTGGGAGTAACTTTCCTCATAAAGTTGATATTGAGGAATAAATTTATTTAGATTGATCTTTTGTAAAGGATTTGATTGTTTCCTAAAAAAAACATACAGAATAAGTAGAAAGCAATTAAATTAAGTACAACTTTTACAATAGATCATTAATCTCACTAACTAAAAGTATACAAAATGTACAAATGATTATAGAATTAAGAAATGCAATGGTAAGAAACCTGCCATGTCTATGACTTGGTTGTATACCTATAAAAGTCTAATTTTGATATTGGACATAAAGATGATCTCATTTTCACTAGCCATGAGTAGTGAAAATTTCACATTTTGACATAAAGCTATGATAAAAGAGATCAAATCAATGGCTAATGATCTAGTATAGTAACCTGTTGAATTACCATTAGGTAATTTTTTAACTGCATAATGGTAGACTTGTGATCAGTGGTTTCGCTCAAAAGAGGTATTGATTACCATGGAGCTTTATCTCTATTTTTTCAAGAAAGTTTCATAAAAAATTATCATAGCTTTTGTAGCTCATTTTGATTGAGAGTTACATTGAATAATGTTGAAAATAACTTCCCTGAATAGAGAAAAGGTATCCATGATTCTACCTCGAGGTTTCTTTGAAAGATCAATATATGGATTAAAATAAGTATCCCAATAATGGTATATAAAGTTTCGTAATGTTGTGGCATCATTTGGTTTACTAAAGATGTCATTGATAATTAAATATACCTTAAAGTTAGTATGACTAAGTTCATAATTTCAGTCCTATACGTTGGTGATATTCTCCTTTTAAGCAATAATTTGGCTTTGTTATATGACACAAAAGTTTATCCTTCTTAAAACTTTGATATAAAGGATTCAGGTGATACCTCATATGTCATAAATATAGAGATTTATAGAGATAGGTCTGAAAAGACATTAAGTCTATCTCAAGAAGCATACATCAAGAAAGTTTTAAGAAGAACTAAGATGCAAAGCTATTCACCTACAAAGGCATAAATTATGAAGGAGATATTTTAATTTTAGCCAATATCTCCAAATAATTTGGAAAAAAAGCATATGAAAGGCATTTCATATGCATATAGTATTGGGGGTCTTATATATGATTAGGTTTATATGAAACTTGACATAAGGTTTGTATAGAAGTGCTTGGAAAATATTAAAGTAATCCTAGCATTGGACTATGAAAGTTGCTAAAGATATTGTATGATAAAGTAATATCACAGACAATGAGGTTGGGATATTTTATCTCTAGTTTGAGAGTTGTCAACAAAGTATTAAAGATCTATTGTAACAACTCTTATGCAATATGTTTTTCTAAGAATGATAAAAGTGGGAGTCACAGCAAGCAAATGGATATAAAGTAGCTTGTTTTTAGAAACTTTATAAATAAGCAAGAAGTGGATATCCAACAGAATAGTACAGATTTAATGATAACAGATCCCATAATTATAGCATAGTTGACAAAACAGTTTAAAATTCATATGGATCATATGGGGTTAGTTAAATTCTGTCAAGATGTATTTTGGCTTCTTTGATTATGTTAATTTCATATTTTTAGAGTTTATTGACATGTTTCAGTTTGTGCATATAAAGTTTACACGTCGAGTAGACCTTGCGTGATTATAGAAATTTTATTCATAAAGTATTATCTCATAAAGTCCTCTTCTAAAGATGATCATGCATTGTAATACATGGAAGGGAATTTTCAAATTAGAATGCTACCACCATGATTCATGCTATGTGAATCTTTAATTGAGTAGGAGTTTGGCTAGAGTAAGTTATGCCCATATTAAAGTTTGGATTTGAATATCACTTATTTGAGTTATTAGTTTATCATATAGGCCAAGTAGGAGAATGTTAGACTTTATATGGCTTATATGATAACTAAATGGACTGAGATAAATATTTTAATTAATATTGAGGTGATATTATCTAGCAAATCATATTCAGATTAATTACTGTATTGGTAAGAGTTAAACTCTACTTCAGTAACTAATTAGAATACAAACTCATTGATGGTAGGATACAACTTTAATTAGTCTCCTAGTATCCCTAGTTTAGTCTATAAATTACTTGTGAACCATCAGAAGTTAATCACCCAAAAATAAAGAAGTAGACTAGAAGGCTTATACAAGATGTTCATCTTCGTGTACTTGGAGTGAGATTGCATTCTTAATCAACAATAGCTAGAGGTATATTTGTTAATTAAATCTTATAATAAGCCCAATATAGATATTGCATGGCAAATCAACAACTATAGACCACAAATGCATAAGCAAGTAAAAATGCTAAAACAAATGTTATTTTTCCTCCATTTTCAAACCATGAAGATCTTAGCGTATGCCATGAAATGCATGAATGGAAGAAGAAAAGAAAAAAACTAATGTATAAAGATGTGAGGAAGAGTATACTTAGAACAAGCTTTCCTTCCTTTTCCTCTTTCTCTAATTTTTTCTCATTTTTTCTCTTATTTTTCTTTTTTGCTCTTTTTTCCTTGGAGAGGAAGATGAGGGAGAAAAATGTTAAAAAAATGAATAGACAAAAGGTCTTAGGAGGTGAAGCTAGCTAAGGTTTAACCATGGTTGGTTTTTTTTATTTGCATGCGTTTAACCCACCTTCATGCATAAGTAATATGTAATGAACACATATATACACTAAATGGACACCTATGTACTAATTTGGGATGCCTAAGGTTAGAGGTGGCAAAATGAATCCGAATTCGAAAACTCGCTTGAAAAACCCTAGCCCAAACCTGAACCAAACTTAATTTAAGCAAAAGGTCAATGGCTCAAACTCGAGAAAACCTGAATAGGAAATGGCCCAAACCTAAAATGGCTCAAACCCAAAATGACCCAAACCTGAAAGTACCTGAACATGAAGGAACCTGAACTTGAAAGGACTCGAACATGAGAAAATCGAAACTCGAAGCCAACCTGAACCTGAATTTAATACTAAAAATAAATATGATGAAATTATAATTAAATAATTTTTATAAATAAAAAATTTTAATTATGAATTTTTTTAATATTCTTTTAATAATTTAATTAAATATTAAAAACTTAATTTATATTTTATATATGATTAAACTTGCTCGTGGGTTAGGCCAGGCCGCAGACTAAATTTTTTTAAAATCCTAAGCTTAGGCCTTTATTTAATATGCCTAGACTCATCTGTTTAAGCTAGAATTACTGTTCATCACATTAAAAATATTTTTTATTAATATTTATATATTTTATAATTAAATTTAAATAAAATATATTAATTTAAAATAATTGTTTCAAACCCGATCGAGGTAGTCTGAAACAAAAATATAAGAACTCGGGCCCTGGCACAATTAGACCGAGTGGGCAACCCCACCCTTAAGTAGGTCTATATATGATAAAATATTAATTTAAAAAAATCATATCATGAGCTTTGAAAATATTATTAATAAAGTATATCATCCATTTATCTTATTTTCTTTAATTTAATTAGTTAAACTCATTAAATATTGAGAGTTTATGTATGTTAATAGTAAAATTTTAATACTTCTTTGAATATTATTCTTATTCTATTATTATTAGTATTAGTATTAGTATTTCAATTAATGATAATTAGAGTCTGATAATAGCATAACAAAATAATAAGATAAATTAAAAAAATATGAAAGCCATAATCAAAAATACCGTACCAAAAATGAATTAAATGTTAAATATTAATGCCATATATAATTTAATTAAATATTAAAAATTTAATTTATATTTTATATATAATTAAAACTACTCATGGATCGAGCCAGGTCGCAGTTCAAATTTTTTTAAAATCGCAAGTCCAGGGCCTTATTTAAAGTGCTCAGACCTACTTGTTTAAGCCAAAATTACTGTTTATCACATTAAAAAATATTTTTATTAATACTTATACATTTTATAATTAAAATTTAAATAAAATATATATTATTTTAATTTAAAATCATTGTTCTGACTAGGCCAGGCTAGTCTAAAACAAAAATATGAGAACTCGAACCCAGACCCAATTGCGTCAAGTGAGTAGCTCAACCTTTAAGCAAGTCTATATATGATAAAATAATAATTTACCAAAAAGTAAATCATATCATAAGCTTTGAAAATATTGTCAATAAAGTACATCATCCATTTATTATATTTTCTTTAATTTAATTAGTTAAACTCATTAAATATTGAGAGTTCATGTATGTTAGTAGTAAAATTTTAAATACTTTTTTGAATATTATTCTTATTTTATTATTATTATTATTATTATTATTATTTCAAGTAATGATAATTAGAGTATGATAATAGCATAACAAAGTAATAAGATAAATTAAAAAAATATAGAAGCCATAATAGATAATACCATATCAAAAATGAAAAAATTACATGTTAGACTAGTAACTAGACTTGCCCATGGGCTAGACAGCCTGCCCAACTTAATAAGCCTGGCACGATCAAGCCTAGGTCTTAAATTTTAAGTTTCAAGTAGGCTCGACCTGAAACAGTAATTTTTTAGGTAAAATAATATATTTTTATTTAAATTTAATTATAAAATATGTAAATAACTTTTTAATATTATGAATAGTTATTTGTACTTAAATGGGTTGGCCAAGCTAAATTTAGCCCTAAGCTTAGAATTCAAAATCTTTTCAAGCTACATCGAGGCCTATATAATCGAGCTAAGATTTTTTTGAGTCAAACCAGGTCAAATTCAGGCCTGGGCTTACAATTCAAAATTATGTAAAAGTAATTACATTTAACATGAAATAAAAAATGATGTAAAACATACTTGAACCCAAACCCTACCTAAACTCATACTCGAACTCAAAAAGACCCGAACTCGAATAGACTTAAACTCGAATTAGCCTGAACCTGAATAAACCCAAACCTGAATTGTCCTAAATCTGAATTAGCCTGAACTTGAAAGAATCAGAACCTGAATAAGCTAGAACCCAAAAAACCTAAACCCATCCGAATCTGCCTAATTACCACCTCTACCTAAGGTACAAAAAAACAATCATTTTTATTGAATTTTGAAAAATTTCTAAACCTTATCTTATTATTTTCCTATCATCATTTTCTAAAAGTTGGGCAATTTTTCACCCAATTAAAATACCATGTCCTAAAATTAAATAATAACCTTTGGCCCAATAACGTAAAACCAATTTTGGCCTAGACATTTCCCCTAATTTAGCTAAGGACTAAAATGGGAAAAATTGTCATTTTAATTTATTTTGATTCCTTTCTTCAATTTGATTCAGAATTAAATTTCTCAAACCAAAATTTCTTTTTTGCATTTGTTATTTTGGTCAATATGCTCCATTATAGCATTTTTGTCAAAATTGTTGATTTACTCAACGCCAACCTCTCAATTTTGGCATTTTCGAGTCTAGGTTGGATCATTTTTGCCATCAATTTTAATTTGCTAAAATTAATTATGAGATTCAAATCCCCTAAATACTTCAATTGCAAAGTCAATGCCTTTCACTTTTAAGTTGACTTTTGACTTTTGTTGACTTTAACTTTTAGGTTAAATTTTATGTTGACCTTTTGAATGGGGTTGTCGACTTTAATTTCTCTAATGATCAACCCACCTTTTTCATTCAAGGGGCTTGGGTTAACAAGAATCTAAAACTAATTAAAACTGATAGATGCCAATTAAGAGGCCTAAACAACATTAGGTGTCTAACTCAATATACTCAACAAGTACTCCCTTAGGCAAAGTCCCTAATTACCTCTATCTTATATGAAATTAAATTCTCTTCTCAATTTTTCCTCCTTGTTGTTACCTTCAAGCATTTCCTCCATGGAGTGGCCTTCTATGTAGGAAATGTTATTCCTATATTTTCTGCCTTATAGAATCAAGAGATTTTTTGTCACTTTGCATGTCTTCCTAAATTCCCATATGCTCGCATTGTCATCTCACATAATGAAATATTGTCCACATTAGTAATAGGCACATACCTTACATTGCGAAATCTTAGACTTTACCATTGTAGAGCTTCAGGCAAACTCTTCTTGTGCCTCTTACTCTCAATTTTTTTCTTCTTTACATTTGATATAGCCAAAATCTTTTTTCTTTTTGTAAAAAGGTAAACATGGATTAATCCTTACAAACATGCACATGGAGACAAAATCTAACAGTATTTAGAATCTAACACTATTTAGAATGACTCTTAACATAATTATTACCTTTTATATAAAGCAAATCAGCATGATCATCAATTTGAACTACATTAGTATCAACCTTCACATTCCCATTTACCAGCTCTAGACTATTCAAGTCTTCTCATATCTGTGGACATTGAGACTAAATATGCCCTTTTTTTACGCAGTAGTAGCACTTCATATCACCGTAGTTTCTCCCTCTAGACTTTTGTAGTTGTACATTTTTACCATAGGAAGTGTTCTTTCCTCTTTAATATCTCTCTATAGTTAGTACGGTTTTGCTTTCATTGGAGTAGTCCCCTATATGCATCTTTTGATCTTCTTGTAAGATAATGGTAACATCATCTAACCTCATGGTATTTTTGCCAAGCAATAACAAGCTTATCCATGATCAATAAAATCATAGCAATGAAGCTAATAAAATAATTACTTGCTCTTCATCACTTAACTTTTCTCTTATATTTAACAATTCGTAAACTAGCTAGTTAAATTCATTAATATGATCATGTATATTACCTTCTCTTCCATTCTCAAATGTGTATAAGTCTAACTTCAAGTATGAGCAATTGATTAGTGACTTTAATGCACAAATCACCTCTAACTTTTTCCATATCCCAATAGTTATTTTCTTAATTATCACATTGTATTTGATTGTAGGAGTAAAAGTTAACTTGATTGTTATTGCAACTTTCCTCTACAAGGACTTCCACTTAGTTTCCTCTATAAGGACTTCTACCATAAAGTGAAATTACCTTTCTTGTTAAAGAGTGAGACTTTAAATTTTATTGCACCAGCCATATTATGATGTACTCATTCTTTGAACCAAAAGCATTGATACCGATTGTTAGGAATAGCATGACAACTCACAACAAGCACTCAAGATGAAATGAAATAAAACAACACAAAATAAAACATGCTTTAGCAGCTTTAGCTTACATTCACGACCCTAAGAAAGATAAAAATACTCCACTAATAAAAATATTGCAACCTATAACTTTTGTACGATAAAGGCTATAAACCTTTTTCATAACATTATCACTCACCACCTAAAGAATCCTAATATAACATTTCCTTAGTGATAAGCTTTCTTTAACAAATGTATACTTCCTAAAGGACAAGGTTCCTATTTATATTGGGCTAACCAAATTTACTTAATATGAGAGTTGGACTCAATATACTTAACATCCAATTAGTTCAATAATTATAGCATGCTTGGGGCTATAATAGCCAACCAATTATGCCCCTATTCCATCCCTAGATTCGATTCATGTGTTCAAAGAATAGCTATTTCATGGAATACCTATTCGTGCTTTATTCAACAAATCCACCAAATAGCCATTCAGTGGCACACCTTTATAATGGCTATTCAGTGGTAACTTGCAATAGCCTCAGCCAATAATAAGACTAGAATACCTATTGATAATTTTTTAAATTTCAATCACTAACATATTTTTTTGACAACTGTTAGATAACCACACACCAAGATAAACAAAAAAAATTAGAAAAATCAACGAAAAAATTTCTCTCTTGGGTTTTTTGATAAAGCCATTTTTAGGGAGTTTTTATACTTTAAATTTAGGGATCAAGTGTTAATATAAGCCATACAAGCCAATCATTGTGGCTTGTAAGGCATTAGCATTTGGTGATTTCATGTAATCAAGCATTATATTTATTTAATGGTATAAAGGTATTTCTTTATCCATAAGATTTAATTGTATAATTGTTACAAATATCTTATGTAGATAAAACACATAAAACACATTGACTTTGAAAAGGAATTGTAAAAAGTTATAATTATGAGATCTTTATACATCAAAGAAATGTTTCTAAAACATTCTTAGTCATTGTATTATCATTGACAATGCATAAAAACTGGCATATGCAAGCCTCCTTGCATAGGGCACATGCAATTGATCTCATAAGTTGAAGTATAGAAATACTTGGGGACATCATATGGGTGCTTGTTATAGTAACAAGTTCACTGACCATGGCCCGCTATAGGAGTTCTATTTTGTGTTTCACTCAAATGTCTATGAAAATACTCTCATGTGTCAGTAGTGCAAGTGATCTGTAGACTTGTGACAACAAGTTATCTTGTATGAGGAGTTTCATGCTTTGTTTCCATCATGAACGGGTCTATAATAGATGGATGCTAATGGTAAGGCAGTTTTGGGTATGGCATGAATCATATGCAAGGTGGATAAGTGGTCCAAAGAGAATTTATCACCCAAGTGATATGAAGGACATATCTCACATGTACCTGGCTTGTGTTAACTTAAAGTCCTTAGCCAAGGCTATATTGATTATGGAGTTAACATATAAAGGTTGCAGACTAATATAAAATGGGCTAAAAGTAGACAATGAACCATAATCTTGCTAATTTCAAGACATATGATGAAATGATATTTATTATACTAAGATACTGAACACTAAAGGGCTTGTCAAAATGATATTGACATTCCCTACATGCTGGGTAGCCATGATACATTACAAGATGCCAATCTTGATTTATAAATATAAAATATTCTTAATTGGGCTATTTTGTATTTACTTCCAATATGATGGGAACCTAATGGGTCACATAGATAAGGGTGACTAGTAAAAATTGAATTAAGATTGGGTTTATATGTCTAATATAAGTAATGGTTACTTAGGCTTAATTTGAATAAGTTCAAATAGGCTAAGAGCAGAATTATAATTTCACAAAATTAAAATTTTAAACCCTAGGCTATATAAACCATTGTTTGCTATCCCTTATAGCTTAATGGATGCTTTGAAATTCAGCTAAGAGACCTTTGAAAACCTAGATTGCAATTTCCCTAGAATCCTTAGGGAGTTGATGCAATCTTGGTATTTTGGGAAAAAATTGATTTTCTTCATCATGTTTTCTTTCTTGAATCAAGGTCTTCTAAGTGAAAGGGATTATTGAAATTCTAAGCTGCTAACATGGCTTCCGACAACAAGGTATTTTCCTTATTGAAGGTTTTTGGAGTCACCAGTGTGGATAACCATTACAGGCTAGATGCTTGGATAGCTTTGGTTTGCAACAACCCAACTCAGTGTTTTCATGTAATTGGGTCATGGAATCATTAAAGACTTCTCAAGATTAAGGTATGTTTGAATCTTGAATAGTTCTTTAGGTTTTTTGATCTAAAAAGATTAATTAAGATCTTGCAAGATGATCTTATTTAAAGAGTCTTGGATTATATTTATTGTTAAGTCTTGGATTATATTTATTGTTATGTTTTCGCTGCCATGTTTATGAGATATTTTATAAATTTTTATAATTTATTATTTACTGCCCCAAGACTTTTTACATTAGGTAAAAAATACAAAAAAAAAAAGGCCTATGGAGAGGCAGACAATGGTGAAAAGAAAGATTTTTACCGCAAGCTTTTTGTAGATCTAGGTTTTTTAAGGTATTTTTAAGAAAAAAAGGAGAAAATAAGAAAGAATGGATCAAAATGAGTGTTTGAAAGCATTCAATGGCTGGCAGCTGTCGGCAGTAATGGCAAAAAATGGCCAAGAACTGGGTTTTTGGTTTGTGTATTGGAAGAAAAAAATAGAGAGAGAAAAAGAAAAAAAAAGAATAAGAGGAGTTAAAATGAAAAAACTTTGGTTTGTATACATCAAAACAAACATTATAATTTTATATTTATTATTATTTTATATTTAAGTATTTTATATAAATATATTTATATATTTAAGAATATTATTTTAATATTATTCTAAATAACAATCTTAAATATAAATGAGCTTAATATATAAATATTCTTTAAGATTATGATTATCATGAGTAATTTTTTATTTATTAAATAAATATTTTATATTTAAATAATTTATACAAGATATATTTATATATTAAATAATATTATTTCAAATATTATTCTAAATAACATTTTAAAATTTAATTTATTAAAATATTTATAGATATTAATTTTTATTAAGATATTTTTATAATTTATTACTAAATATAATTAACTAAAATTTATATAAATATTTAATAAAGATAAAAATAAAATATTATTTATTTAATTGAAGGGTAACAATGATTTTGCACTTATTCCTTATATATTCTTTAACATCATTTTATCCAACCAAATAATGCAGTACTATCACTCATCTATTCAATTCAACCAACCACACTACGTAATACCTATTACTTCTTTATTTTATTCTTACAGAATAGCTATTATATTCCTTCTTTATTCTATTCTAGCAAACTAAATGGACTGCTAATGAAGCTGAAGGAAAATTACATTCCAGAACTGCCTTGCCTAGCATATAAACAAAGATTAGAACATAAGTGCTCATGTTTTAGCTAAATATGGTCTTCAACTTGTGAAGGACACAATCTGGGTTAAGGATAATCCAAACTTTATTAGTCATGTTCTTTCAGAATGTACTTCTTAAGTTATCAATGAACCTCATCCATTTTCCATAAAAAAAAAGATTCAACTATAAACCATGCAACAAAAGCACACAACATTTTTGTTAACATACCAGTGAAAAGCGTAGCCTCATGTAGTATATAAAAAAAAACACTAAGAAATACATACAGATGTGAATGAGGCCCATTTACCTTAACACCAATTTTATGAACATTTAAATTTAAATGTTTTAATTTAAATTTCAAAGCATGCATTAATGTAATACTTGGATGTCTATTTCCAATTTCATACATACATATATATATATATATATATATATATATATATAGAGGTGGCAAAATAAACCTGAACCCAAAAATTCGTCCAAAAAAATCTAAGCCCGAACCTGAACCGAACCCGATTTGACTAAGAAGTCAACGACTCGAACCTGAAAAAACCCAAACCCGAATGGCCCGAACCCAAAATAGCCCGAACCCGAAATGACTCGAGCCCGAAAGAACCCGGATCCAAAATGACCCAAACCCAAAAAAACCCGAACCCGAGCCTGACCTGAACCTGAACCCGAATTTAATACTAAAAATAAAT
>JBBYHL010448805.1:0-12718 GCA_038381835.1 Adansonia madagascariensis | reverse complement strand
ATTTAGTTATTCTGAGTTAAAAGCTGCCACTGAAGACTTCAGTCCTTCAAAGAAGCTGGGAGAAAGGGGGTTTAGACCCGTATACAAGGTAAAAAATGTTTCAACATTTTCAGATTGCTAATTATGGTTATAGCTTGTCATATAATGATGAAATCACTGAGGTTGATTTATTACAATGTTACTAAACCGTAGCACATTTTAGGGTACACCTTCTGATGGGAGAGTTGTAGTGGTGAAGCAACTTTAAGTAGCATCACACCAGGGAAAAGATCAATTTGTTAATGAGATAGCTACCATATCAGCAGTGCAACATCGTAATCTTGTCAAATTATACGGATGCTGCATTGGAGGAAATA
The DNA here is from genome assembly GCA_038381835.1 of Adansonia madagascariensis. Classification (NCBI taxonomy): domain Eukaryota; kingdom Viridiplantae; phylum Streptophyta; class Magnoliopsida; order Malvales; family Malvaceae; genus Adansonia; species Adansonia madagascariensis. The sequence continues at coordinate 12,362 of JBBYHL010448805.1, read as the reverse complement.
GACGTCTCCTTGTTTACTAGTGTCTTGAGAACAAAAGCATCGATCAGGCACTCTTTGGTATGAGAACATTCTATATAAAATTTTGATGCTTTTCCATTCTTTGTTTATTAATTAACGACTGTATATGAGATTCCTTGCACTAGAAATGCAGGACAAAATGACTTGCATCTTGATTGGCCAGCCCGGTTCAATATTTTCTTATCAACAGCAAGAAGGCTAGCTTATCTTCACAAGGAATCTAGGCCAATGATTGTCTACAGAGATGTCAAGGCAAGCAATATTTTGCTTGACGCGGGGCTCTGATCGAAAATATCTGATTGTGGATTGGCAAAGCTTTATGATGACAAGAAAACACACATCAGCACTCGGGTTGCTGGAACAATGTAAGACCTTTCACACCTTTTATTCATGATTCCTAACCTAATAGCACGTAATTTCAGTGCCCCAGTTGCTAGATTAAGTAGTTTTCTTAATAAACATTGTTCATCAATGTAATTTAATTATCTTGAAGTGGCTACCTGGCACCAGAGTATGCAATGCGCGCGCATCTTACTGAAAAAGCTGATGTTTTTGGCTTCGGCGTTGTTGCTTTGGAGATTCTAAGTGGTCGACCAAACTCTGACAATACTTTAGAAAGTGGCAAAGTTTATCTTCTTGAATTGGTAATCACAAGGAAATCTTTTTCCTTTTGTAATACTACTTGTTCAAGTACCTATTAAATTTTGAAGGATTTACTCAATGACTGTTTATTCCGACAATGTCTCTTGACGTGGACCTTGCATGAAAATAACCAAAGCTTGAGCCTGCTTGATCCAACGTTAGCAGAGTTCAATGAAAATGAAGCTCTCCGAGTGATATGGGTGGCACTGTTATACACTCAGGCATCACCAGCCATGCGGCTGCCTATGTCCTGTATCGAAATCAGCAACTTTACATCAAAACCAAGTTATTTAACTGACTGGGATTTCAAGGATATAAGAAGTAACTTCGCGAGAGAAGAATCAGGAAAATCCGTTGCCTCCAATAGCAGCGACATCAAGAGCAAGAACAAAGCTATTCCAGGGGCAGATGAACAACCAATGCTGTCTCCAGTAAATGTTACTGAATTCAGGTAGATTATGGGAGAAGGAAGGTGAGATTTGTTTTTGTTTGTTCCATGCCTCCTATAATACCATGTCGGACTGTATTAAAAAACATTGAATTTTGCTACCTTTCTTAATGTTTTTCCTTCAACTCTGCCTATCGTTTCTATACTTACTGAGTTGTCTTGTAATATAAGTAAGCAATGTTATGAAATTCAGACGCACAAAGACTTATGGGCGTTGGGAATGCTCTGCAAAGCTTATAAAATTGCAGATTATGCAGTCTAAAGACTAGCCAATAGCCACCAAAACAGCGGTCTTGAGACACTTGCGACTGATATTCGTCAGTGTGTTAATATGGTATATGCTAGGTAGGGTAGCTCACAACAAATGACTTTTTCAATAATTGAATTTTTGGTACTAAAATGTACAATAATGTCGACAGCTTCTGTTTTTGTCTTAATGGAATCATTTTCAGATTAAAAGTTTCTCCTTTTGCCTCTATCTCGAAAGCTAATAATTCAGTTCTGAGAAAGATAAGAAATGTTTTGTTTATTAAAATACTGGTGATTTTGCCCCGTTTTTTGTTTTTAATGAACGACAGAGCGATTAACTTACAAACTATACATAATTACATATTATTTGACTTGTGAAATTACATGCTAAATTTGGGTTGGTATTAGAACCTTTGTACAAGATTGACTCCATCCCTTGGAAACTTTGTGTAAAAGGAAAAAAAAAGACATATTTATCACGTATTGCACTGACATAATTAGGAAGAGCTTTTGGCAAGTGGAATGGTGGAGGATGAAATATAAATGGAAGCGCGGGTCAAGCTAGCCTTCAAGATAGTTTACAGTAATAAATGATAGGGCAATATTTTATTTACTCAATAAAACCAAAAACAAAGACATGCATATGCATATCAGGTTGAACACCATATGAAAAATGCACTTTGACTCGTTTAGATGGTACTCATACCAGCCGTATTTGTCCATATGTATCGGTTTTAATGAAATGATATCAGTATTTTATCGTTTGATTTTATATTTATTTATACCGATAATTATTGGTGTACATCGGTTGGTTAAAGATTTTGGTATATTATTAATTTTTTTATACGAATTTTCACTTATTTGAATTTTTAAATAAATTTTTAATTTTTTCTGTCGTGATCATACTCTATAAAAGAAAGACTTATTTTGATGAAATTTTCTGTCAAAAATAAACAAAAATCGATCAAAAAAGATTTTTCGACGGAAATTCCATTGCTGATAATATTTTCTTTGATTATTTTTTACGAAACAATTTCAATGGAAAATTATGTCAAAAATAAATATTTGCGTGAAATATTTGTCACTGATTTTTTTAATGACTGAATATGTATATGATATGAATTATTAACGTATCAAAATTTATATAAATTAACTTAAATAAATATAATTATTATATAATAAAATATTTAATATAATAGGTATTCACGAATTACTAAACTTAATAATAAACATCAATGTCAAACGGAAAGGCCTTACTTCCCATGCCACCAATTAAGCCCATTTACTACTCGAAATTCAGCCTACAAGTGCCCACGATCCTTAAAAAATATTTTTATAAAAACCGTAATTCTAAAAATCAAAGCGCCCATGGTGTAAACAGAATTATTAACTTTATTAACGACCCAGAAACCCTAAACACGTATTATTATCGTTAAGATTTTTTACATTTAAAAATCGATCTTTGAAAATGTTAACTCTCACTTAGTTATCCAAAACAACCTGGAGGCGGTCATAGCTGTTTTTGTCGTGAAAATATGGTACAATAATATCCTTTTACTGTTATTTTCTCTTTTTGTTTTGGTTGAAAAGGATGAAGTTTCTGTTTGTTGGTTGATTAGTTCTAAGATGGTATGAAACATGTAATGTACTTATGCGCATGTGCTTACACAAGACCATGCAGTCGACATAAATCTTTTTTCAACATTCAACTATGTCGTACTGTCGTGAACCAATATGTTTTGTTAACAGAAAACATTAGGTGGTAATGAAACACTTAAAAGAAGTAGATGGTAGGTAATGAAACACCTGTGACCATTAAAGCTTCCCTAAGAGCAAAAATTACATTGATACCGAAACAACAAAAATCATAGAGATGTAAAGAATCAGACAATAGACCAACAACTCTTTGAGATAATACAACACTACTTGGAAAGTTCTACACCTAAATTTCGTGCAGGTACTTGATTATTTCCTTGCAGGAGGAAGTCGACGAAAAGGCTTGAGCATGAATAAGAAATTCTGAACGCTTATTTGGGTATTTGTTTTCTATGCCATGTTAAACGAAGGACAAATACTGCAGAAGTGGACCTGGGCCTGCGACATACGCGATTACGCCGACCAGTGTGGCTCGTGTGAACGCATATGCTTGCTTTACTTTTTAGCGCTCAAAGTGCGTAAGCATGATGTTCTGTGACAATCCGATGATAATGATATTCCTAGTTAGTGGACATTGTGTGCAAGCATTTTGGGCTTTTAAAAGTATATTATTCAAAGTTCAAGCCCGAAAAGCTTAACTTTTTCTGAAAATGAGATTTCGAATGCAGAAATGGAAAATCTGTGTTATGAATGGTAGTTTTACATCTATTTGATGTGTCGATCCAGGAGAATTTGAGTGCGAAAATGATGCATTTAGGTTTTTACTATTTTTGTGGTACGGAAATTGAATCATATTCACATCCTAAGATTGGGTCAAACCAAGCCAACCTGGTCAGGATTACTCAAGCGCCCAGCGGCTATACTTTGTGAATCGATGCAGTAATCCGTATATTTATGTAATATTTATTTTAATTTTTTCAATAATTTTGCATGAGTGTTATATGCTCTTATACATGTCAATAATTATACATTTGTAAAATTATGTTATTTTTTATTATATCATATTTTATTTTTTTATTTCAATTCATGTTGTACTTAAAATTAATAGGTTTTCACGATGCCACAATCTAGTTATGACGTTTCCTCGTCTGCCCATAACCTGAATGTTGTTTTTCAAAATTCTTATACCATGGCTTAAGCTTTCTTTCCTATCGTTTTCTTTTATTTTTAAAATATCTTTTTCATAGACGAGGGTTTAAGCCCAATTTCAACCGCAAAAAAACAAACAACCATTTGTATCTTCATCAAGCTGGCATCCAAGATAAGGCGGTGGCAGCTGAAAAAAAACAATCAGCAATGGGCCGTTGCTTGCCCCATTTTGCAAAGAAGTCCTCTATCTTTCGACTGTTCCCTCTCTAGAAATGTGTCCTTTTGAGGTAAGGGACTGCTAGAAAAAAACTGCACTCCTTTAAAAAAGTTGCCTGCAATATTCATTCAGGATGGAAGGGATTTAAATAAAAAAAATCAAAACCATTCCTTTTAAGAACAGTTTTGAAGTGGTTTTTTAATAGAAAATGTGAAAAAAAAAAAAAAAAATGCAGAGGATATTTCCCCTCATTTCAACTAAAAAGGCTAAAGAAGCAGGCAAATTCGTGCCTCGTAGGGGCAGATTGTCAAATATTTAAACACTGTTCAAAGATTTAATTGTCCGATTAATGCCACTCTTTGTTCAATTCAAGGGATCCATATAATGGGAAACTGAGTCGTGGAGAAAGTCTATGGTCAGCCGCCAATATAGAAAGAACATGGGACACTATTGCAGCTCGCGTTATCTTCTTTCATCATGATGTACTTAGGTAGGCAGCCATAATCCCCCGCCCATGAGCTTTTGAGAAATTTGCAACTTAGCTCAACCTTTTCATTTGGTGGGGCTTTAGCTTTGTAGATTCAACCCCATCTCGTTTCGCCGTCCACGTGTCGACGTAAAGGGATACGTTTTTAATAATCGTTTGAATTACATCAGGTGAAAATTACACTTTGACAAAAAAAAAATTCGAATAAATTAATCATCCTTCTAAATTTTGTTATGTCATTTGTTTTACCAAAAAAACAAAAATAAGATTGATGTCATTTTTTTAAATAATCACTTAAATTAATTAGATTAAATTAGAGTTCTATGCAATTTTCAAGTCTTAATTGTACCCTCTTATTTTTTTAAATAAGATACGTTATTCAAATCAAGTTTTTTGACAAAATAATCATACATAAATCATTGAATTAGAATGAATGATTGGATAAGTAATAATTATAATTAATTATTATTAATTTTTGCTTTAGCATTATAGATATAATCAGTCACTTGACAATGTTATTACAGTTCAGTTTTTATACCATGAAATGATTACCATTAAGTTATTTCATTATTCAATCACTTTGCTCATTAATCAGGACTAATCTACGCACTTTAACTGCTCGGATTAAATTTAAATAATTATTAAAAAATAATATTTTATTAGATACTAGAATTGATTACACTTACTTTGTGAGTGTTTAAAAATAAATAATAAATTAATTTTTTTTATTAATATAGGTAGTTATTTTTAAGGGTTACGAGTAGTTTTTGAATTTTAAAAAATGCAAAAAAAATAAAATATCAAAACACGCCTACATTATATTTATTTATTTTTATTATTTTTTAATTATATTTTGAAGTGTTTTGATAAAAAGAATGACTGAGTTAAGTCGTGATACTAAATTCAGTGACTCTTTTTATATAAATAAAGATAAAAATAATTAATTGAGTCCACTCAATTGAATTTTCAAACATCCATTTAACTTAACTAAACTTTTGATTTAGTAAAAAATAACTATATAGGTCACGTGATTGTGTGTGACAACTATTCGTTAAAAAATAACTATATATAATCCAGCCTTCCAACTTGCAGTAACTGTGGTATATAAACAATGAATCCATTTCTTCACCTAGGATACGTCGGTGGCAATAATGTTTACCATTAAAAATTATAGAAATGAAAATTTGAAGTTGGAAGTTGGATAAAGCTCCATTCCAATCCAAGCAAAGCTCAGGTGAATGCCCAATAATAATTCCCCATCCGAAGAAGGCACTACCAACTTGCTCACACGAACAGCCGTGCAGCTTTCTGGGTACTGAAGTCAGTCAATGGTGGGCTTCTAGTTATAGTAATTACATGCCGTAGACAAACATGCAATTATAATTGGTTACCAAAAGTCAGTGAAATGAAATCAATAGCTAAAATAAAAATGATCATTTAATATGTAATAAGAGTTTTTCATGGATTCTTTTTATATTGAGCAAGACTTACAATAAGAGTTTTTCTTGGATTCTTTATGGGTTGACGAAGACTGAGAGCAATGGTGGATTTTCAATAAAAATTTTAAGTGATTAAATTATATTTTATTTGTTATATTATATATATTTAAAAAATTTATATAATTTTAGTGCATGTATATTAATAAAGTAATATATATAGATGAGTAGTGGTGGATATAAGCAACTTAAATATATAATATTTTATTATGGATAATAAATCAAGCTTAAATAAACTAAATTTTCAAATATTTTAGGGAGATAAAATTTAATTTGGTTTTTTTTGTAAGTTTACACTATTGTAATTTAAAACAAAAAATGGGTCTCTTAATTTTAAAAATTTGTAATTAATAACTGATGAGTACAAAAATAAAAAATAATACCATGATTTTAACTCTCTTAAATTATAGTAATGTATGAAATTAAATTACAAATTAAAAACAAATAAAATTAATTGTTTTAATATTATTAGATCAATTTAAATTTATTTGATATTAATATATACATATTTTAATTTAATATCATTTATGATTATCTTACTTTTTTATTATAATTCATCTTACTGTCATCGCTACGATTAAATCTACACACATATTTTATTACTATTTTAATCTCACTATTATAATATATAATCTTACTATTATAATTAATAATTTTAATTTTACTACTATTTTTAAAATGAATTAAAAAAGTCATTCTTATATTTGCTGATGTGACATTCTATAATTGACTAAAAAATGTTATGTCAACTTTTTTCAACAGCACCAAAGAAATGTGATAAAATATTTAATGAAATAAAAGTTAAAATACCCATTTAAATAAAAAAAATTTTAAAACATCCATTTAAGAGAAATACTATAATATAAGACCAATTTTATAATTAACTCTTTTTTTTTTTCCTTAGCCGCCAGCATGCAAAAGCATCCACACAAAAGTTTCAGTTTCACGTGATGTCAAACAGGTGGCCAATATTGGTTGGATAAAAGACCATTTTTTCAACGTGAGATTGTGGACTGTGAGGGCGTCGAATTAATCATAAAAATTATTTATGATTGACTTTAAAAAGACGAAAAATTAAAAAAAAAAAAAAAGGAAAAAATTTTTGTTGGCGGATTGAAAACGCCACTAAGACTGACCCCACTCCAAAATTGGCCGCCGCGGCCACATCTTTGAAGAATGTTTCACGCGTAGACGGCATCTTTTTCTTTTTTTAAATATCAAAATTATATCAGTGCATACATTAAAGGGAAATGTTAATTGGTGTTTTAATTTTTAATTTTTAATTTAATTTAAATTGATAAAAGATATGTTTAAAAATTAATTTTTAGATAAGTTTAGTTTGATAAAATGATATGATTTTTAATGTAAAATTAATAAGATAAAGATTCAAATTTTATTAATTAGAAAGTTAAAAAAAAATACATCATACTAATTTTTTTAATTTTAATTATTTTTTATTGGTTAAATTGATTTTTTATAGATTCAAGCTATACCCGATTTTTTATTATGTATTGAACTAATTAAACTTTTAATTTTTAATTTAATTGAGCAATCTAATCTGATTTTTTAATTTATGATTTACAACCGCTTAACTTGTTATGAAATAATTATTTGATTTCTATTATTTTATTATAATTAATTGAGGTCTTAAAAACATATTTTCACTCAATTGAATTTTCAAACATATGTTTAATTTAATTAAATTTTTGATTTGATAAAAAATTAATCATATACATAATTGTGCATCACAACTGTTAATTAACTTTCACCTAGTTAAAGGCTCCATTAAATGAAAATAAAAAATTGAAAGTTTTAATAATCTATATTAATAATAAAATACTTGATTGAATTTGGTGTCATAAACTAACATCAAATCAAAAAAAAATATAAAAATCAATAAATTACAATAGTGAAATATTAATATAATAAAAATATTTATGTTTTTTTATTCTTATATATATATATATTTTAAAATTATTCACTTTCTTCCTTGAAAACTACCCTATTGCCTAAAAGCTTTTTCTTAAAAAATTACCTGTTTATGTATAGTTTCTCCAAAATAAATATTTTTCACCCCTGTGCAAGAAGTGCATGTATCTAGTTATAATAAAATAATTTGATTTTAATTCCAAAGGTATATATTAGCCTTAATATATTTCCAATGTCAATATTAAAGGCTAAAAGTGGACTTTGATGTAATCGACCATCAAACTTACAGAAACTTTGGAATAAAATAAAGATGTATCTTTTCAAATACTATCCATCAATAGCAATTATGTTGAATTACCATTAAAAAGAAATGAAAAATTGAATTTGGAAGTTGGAAGTTGGAAGTTGGAAGTGCGATAAAGCTCTGATCCAAGCAAAGGCAAGGTTCATGCGCAACAATCATTGCCTATCAAAAGGAGGGCTGTACCAACTCGCTTGAAGGACAAGCGGTACAGCTTCCTGCCGTAAAAGTTGTTATGGTCTCTGTACTTTAGTAAAACAAATATTTAAATTTTTATATTTTTATTTATGTATCTTTTAAATTATAATAAATAAAAAAATTAATAATATTAAAAAATTATTTAAATACAATAAATATTGACTATAATATAATATGAAATTTTAAATTTTATAAAAAAATATTAAACTTTACTCATAACCTAAATCTATTTCTAAGTAAAATTTTAAATTTTAAACCATATAATACATCAATATTTTATTAATATTTAAATAATTTTTTTTACTTACAATAATTAAAAAATATAAATATTAAAATATTAAATTTAATAATATAAAAATAAAAAGACATACTTGCACAAAAACTTTTAATGTATTTTTACCTCTTTATGCCTACTGAAGTCAGTGGTGGGCTTATATCCAAAGTTGCGAAGAAATTAAGGAGAATTCTAAAAAAATAAAATAATCGATAATTATTAAAAAAATATAATAAAATTAAAAAAATAATTTTAAAAAAAATAAAATTACTGAAATTATTAATAAAAAATAAAAAAATAATTTCAATCTCTTTTTAATGATTTTAATTATTATTATTATTATTATTATTTTTTCTTTAAAATTATATTTTTGTTTCATTTTTGTTTTTTTAAATTATCGTTCCATTATTTTTTTTAAGAATTCTCTCAAGAAATTAAGGACGAAAGCTACGGGGACACAAATGGTTGACAAAAAATAAAATAAAATCAATACCTAAAATGCAATGACCATTTAATATGTAATAAGAGTTTTTCTTAGGTTCTTTCTATGTTGAGCAAAGAGTTATAATAAGAGTCTTTCTTGGATTATTTATGAGTTGACCAAGACTAAGGGGCATCCGAGTCATTGCGTTCGTGTATCCGTACAACTAGATGTTAATAAAAGTGGGTGACGATGAGGATCAGTCATCCAATTTTCTGTTTGTGAAGGCAGAGAAAAAAACAAATGATTTTAAGGCTGAAACCACTGTGTTCTTCCATCTGCTTTTTCCTCGTTGCTTTCTTTTCGTGCGGCAAATCCATTAATGCCCAGAATACCACCCGGAATGCCACCACCGATCCTTCTGAAGGTATTGTCTCGATCTCCTTTTAGATACATATGTCCTCGCCAAATCCAAAACTATGCATGCAACTTGAAGCCCATAATTTAGTAGAAAAGTGCTGCAGAAAAAGTAATTATTAAGAAACAAATTAACGAGAGAAACACCGTATCAAGATCATCTCGATCTATCTATCTTTATCTATATATACATATACATATATCTATATATAAAACTATCCAACTAATTATGATGTTAACTCAATAGCACAAATTCTGATCTTTCTCGATCGGCTCTCCGCCAAACGTCGCAGGTAAGTTTTGGGTTTTGTTTTCGAAGTGGTGGGTTTCTTTGTATATTACTACTAGTTTAGTTCCTATAATCGTATCCCAAAATTAGTTTGGCTGATAAGTACAAACGTAATACAACTAAACACAAGTTTAAAATATTATTATACGATTTGTTATTAATTTTAACATGATAATTCTTTGTGAAACATCACCGACAGTCATAGGTACCATTTGGTTTCAGACATACCAAAGGCTTTTGCTTGTTGCTGTTGGTTTTGCAGAAATGCTAGTACAAAGTATCTTTTTAATTAACTTGTTGGCATCAGTAAGCAGGAACCTTTTGTCTAAGAAGTCTTTTATCTTTTCAAAAGAACCTCTCAATCGTGGTAATCAGTTAAAAAAATTGAAAATAAATTTCTAACTCGTAGTCCATAGTACGTCAACGGTTTAGGTAAATTTTGGGAAAAAATACAGTTTTTTTTTAAATAGGAAAAAATATAGTTAATGTATAGTAATTTGAATTTTTAAAAATTGAGCTTAATATTATATAGAATGGAACTGAACCAACATAAATCCAATTTCATCGGTTTTTTAATTAAAAATAACTATTTTTTATAGTATAAGTAAAGATTTTTGTGGGTCAGATCGAGCTAAATTTCGTTTTAATTTAAGTATGGTATTAACATTATTTATATTTGTTTGAGCTTAGCTTAGTCTAAAATATGAATTGTAATCTCTCTATATTTATAAATGTTTAATTCAAACTTATTTAAACAAGCAAATATTATTTTTTTTCTAATTTATTTTTTAAAAAAATATTTTTAAAAATTTAATCTTTTTCTCTTATTAAGTTTTAAATTTTAAGTAAATTAATATTTTTTTATTCTTTATATGATAAAAATTACTTAATATTAAAATATAAAATTAATATATATTATATAATTATAAAATGGACCAGATATCAAACTCAATTAGGATCATAAAAGTAGAAGCTAAAGCCTGACCTATTTTTTAAATGGACCTATTGTTTTGCCCAAGTCATTTTTCAAACATAATATTTTTGCTCAAACTCTCTCAAATATAATACAAACTTTTGAACTTAGACTGATAGTTCAACCTATAAACATCTCTAATTATAATTTTTTTCAGTAATTTAAAAATAAAATATTTATTTTTATATTATAAAATTTTAAAACTAATTAAAAATAAAATTTAATTCTAATAATTATAACTTTTAATTTATAAATAAAAATAAAACTAAATCAAATATATTTAATTTTTATCTAAACCAAACTTCAAAAAATCTAATAAGAATTAAACAAGACACTAGGGTTTTTTTTTTTTTTTTTACCGGCTACACTTCTTTAATTAGAATAGACCCCAGCTGTCCAGTGGTGTGAGAAGACTAATTGATTTTAATTTTAAAATTTTCGTTTTAATTTCATTGGCTATTTAAAATGTACTACCAGTTAAGTCTTCATCGTTACCAGTTACATCAACCTGGGCTTTTATCTTGTCAGATTTTTTATTTTTTGCGTCGTTGATCGAAACTTTTGAAGGCTTACATGACTTTCTTCTCTGATACTTTTATATCATCAAAGAATTTTTTTTACCCATTGACAAATAATTAATAAATTATCTCTCATTGATCTCTTTGTTAAACATGTTATCAGAGTTGGTGATTTATGGTTACTATTAATCTCCCAAAGTTAATAACCCAATATACTATAAAAATTTCACAACTGAGAAGACTTAAATTAGATGACATAAATATTGAAGCCATTTTTAAGATGAGAGGATTTGAGATTTCCGTGGTTAATATTTTTTTTTTTAAAGTGTGAATAAAATTAAAATAAATCAAAATTATTAAAAAAAAAAAGAATTTCAGAAGTGTCATTTTCATTTATCAAATGTGAATCATTGACTTGAACTTTTGCTTTATAGACGGTGGCTTTAATTGGTTAACAATGTCAATGGAAGTATCTTTCATCTTGGAAAAAAATCTTTAATAGTCATAAAGATGGTGCTAAAGGGTTTCGTGTAAGTTCGAAATCTTGGTGTCAAACTTCTACTGAAAACACAAATTAATTTTCTTTATTATTTTTTGTTATGATTAACAAGTAAATTAATCTCAAGTGGAAAAAACCCATCTCTGTTTTTCCTATTAAGCTTATTATTTGAATTGAATTTTAGAATTAAACACGATTTAATCATTAATGTTATCTGAAATAAATTTTATATTAGTAGATC
>JBBYHL010448795.1:0-16390 GCA_038381835.1 Adansonia madagascariensis | reverse complement strand
TTGCAAGCTAAGGAATTAAAACCTTCCTAGAAAAACATAAAGCCTTAGGAATTAAGTAATGATCTGTACACTAAAAATTTCCTAATTTGGATGCTATTGATTTTCTTGCTCAAGCATACTTCTAAAATCTTCAGTGATCTTTCTTACTGAGCATATAATACACCAAGTTGACTCATTTAGCCCTTAATAGTGTGATTGGGCTTGTATACTCATACTCCTCCTCCTTTGGCCTGCTAACTTAGGCCAACCATGATGTGGCACATCATTTCCCCTTTGTTGAAAAAAATTTACTCTTAAATCTGCATCATCTCTATTATCCAAGGTATATTCTAAATAGGGTGTAAGATCTTGAGCATTGAATGTAGTACTCACATTGTATTCTTTTAGTAGGTCAAGCTTGTAAGTGTTATCATTTACCTTCTCAAGGACCCTAAAAAAACCATCAGCCCACGGCATTAGCTTAGACTTCTTTTTATTAGGGAACCTCTCCTTGTGAAGATAAATCCACATAAGATTTCCCAGTTTGAAAAGAACTTGCTTTTTTTTTTTGTTTGTTGATCTTTCATAAGTTTTGTTCTTCTTCTCGATCTGTTCTCTAACTTTCTTGTGCATATTTTTCACCATTTGAGCCTTCTTAGCTCCATCTATACAACTTCTCTCACTAATTGGTATTAATGCTAAATCAAGAGGTGTAGTTGGGTTAAAACCATAGACCACCTCAAAAAGGAGAACACTTAGTAGCACTGTATGCACTACGATTGTAAGCAAACTCTACATATGCCAAGCACTAATCCCAATTCTTTAGGTTCTTGTTCACCATCGTCCTAAGCAAAGCTGAAAGTGTTCTATTCACCACCTTGATTTGCCCATCAGTTATGGATAACAGGCTATGCTAAATAATAACTTGGTTCTGAGCTTTTTCCATAAAGTCTCCCACATATAGCTTAGAAACTTAGCATCAAGATCAAAAATAATGATCTTAGGAATCCCATGTAGTCCAACTATTTCCTTAAAGAACAAATTAGCTACATGGCTGGCATCGTCAGTTTTGTGGTATTGAATAAAGTGTGACATCTTCGAAAAATGATCCACTACAACCATTATCTAATCTTTTCCCCATGATGTCTTAGGTAAACCTAAAACAAAATCCATGCTTAAATGTTCCCAAAGATGTTTAGGTACAGGTAAAGGCATTTATAACCCTTGTGCCATCTCCTTGCTCTTCGTCTTTTTGCATAGGACATATCTTTTATAATTCTATTAACATCTTGATTCATTGTTGGCCAATGAAAGTGTGCTTAGAATCGTTCTAATGATTTCTTTTCACCAAAGTGTCCAACAAGACCTCTACTATGAGCTTCATGAACCAAAAGCTCTCGAATTAAACCAAAAGGAATGCATAATCAACTAGACTTGAAGAAAAATCCTTCATGTAAAAAATAACCCTCTTTTGCTCTCTTCGTGCACTTTTCATAGATCTTTGCAAAGAATGAGTCCTCTTTGTACAATTTTATCATCAAATTAAACCCCATTAATTTTGTATTGAGCATTAAGATTAGTGCACACCTTCGAGAAAGTGCATCAGCTAAGATGTTCACATTCTCTTTCTTGTACTTGATTACATAGGGAAATGTCTCCAAGAACTCTATCCACTTGGCATGTCACCTATTTAGATTGCTTTGTCCCTTCAAATGTTTCAATGACTCATGATCTGTATGAATCACAAACTTCTTCAGTAATAAGTAATGTTGCCAAGTTTTAATGCCTAAATCAGTGCATAAAACTCCTTACCATAGGTTGAGTAGTTAAGATAAGAACCATGCAACTTCTCACTAAAATAGGTAATGGGACACCTATCTTGCTTAATAACAGCACTAATCCCAACTCCTGATGCATCATGCTCTACTTCAAAGGTATTAGAGAAATTAAGTAATGCTAGTATGGGAGCCGAACTTAACGTCTCCTTAATCACGTCAAAACTTTGTTGTTCTACATCAGTCCACTTAAATTCTGTTTCCTTTTTCATGCACCTAATTAAAAGAGCTATAATAGAGCTAAATTTTTTCATAAAGCATGTATAAAAGGACACTAAGCCATGAAAACTACAAACTTCAACAACATTAGTAGGAATAGGCCACTCCTTGATAGCTTTAACCTTCTTTTCATAAACTTCCACTCTATTTTGGGAAACGACATAGACAATAAAAACTAAATGATCTTTGCAAAGGCTGCACTTTTTAAGGTTGGCAAATAGCTTCTCTTCTCTAAGCATTTCAAATACCTTTATAAGATGCTCTATATGTTCATCAAAGCTCCTACTATAGACAAGTATGTCACCAAAATAAACAACAACAAAATGACCAATGAATTTTTGTAAAACATGATTCATTAGTCGCATAAATGTACTAGAAGCATTGGACAAGCCAAAGGGTAAGACTATCCATTTATACAACCCAAACTTAGTCTTGAAAGCTGTTTTCCATTCATCACCTTTCTTCATTCGAATTTGATGGTATTCACTCTTGAGATCAATCTTTGAAAAGATAGAGGAGCCATGCAACTCATCTAACATGTCATCAAGACGTGGAATGGGATAATGATATTTGACTATAATTTTGTTAATAGCTCAGCTATCTATGCACATACGCATAGATCCATCCTTCTTGGGCACCAAAAGAGTTGGAATTACACATGGACTCATGGACTCTTTAACAAAGCCCTTCCCCATCAACTCCATTATTTACCATTTGAGCTCCTTAGCTTCTTCTGGGTTGCATCGATATGCTGGTCTATTGGGCAAAGTTGAACCAGGTATGAGATCAATCTGATGCTCTATTCTATGAAATAATGGTAACTTTTTTGGAAGTTCTCCCGAGAAAACATCCAAAAGTTCCTTCAATATCTTATCTAATTTTGGATGGATAGCTCCACCTTCCCCTGAAATCTCTTTCACTATCAATAAGTAAACAATCTCATTGGATATTAGAGCATGTTTTACCTCTCTATTATTGGCAAATAAGCTTTCTTTCATTACTTTTGAAAGTGTAAACTGGTCTTACATTACTTGGGAAGGACTAAGTAGTGTTAATAGCACACGTTTGCCATCCTTAGAAATATTTGCATGCCCATCATGCCGAATGTCTCGATCAAACAGCCAAGGTCTTCCAAGAAGCACATGGCTTGCATTCATTAGTACCAGATCATACATTACTTCATCCTTGTACCTTTTTATGGTGAATGGCACCCTCACTTGTTCTGTAACCCTTAAGTCTCCCTCGTTGTTTAGCCATTGCAAACATTAAGGATGTGGATGCTTAGTAGTAGTGAGGTTTAATTTATTAACCAATGTAGTAGAGGCTACATTAGTGCAACTCCTTTCATTAATGATTAAACCATATACCTTGCCATTAATGTTGCAATGAGTGTGAAAGATATTCTCTTGCTGTTCCTCTTCTTTCTTTGATTATATGGACAGATTATGTCGAATAACAAGCAATTCTCCTTCTTCAGGAGGTACGACTTGCTCTTCTTCCACTTTTTTTTTTAGATCTAATTCATCTTCACTAATAATGTTTTTTGCTAATTCTCGAACGATCATTACCTTATTATTAGGATATTGAAAAGCTATGTGTCCAAGCCCGAGGCACTTAAAACACTTGATGTCATGGCTTCTTGTTAACAGTTGGGAATTTTTAACTTTCTTTTTCCCTTTTTCAACCACGGTCACCTTAGTAGGATCCTTCTTTTTTCTAGGTTTTGTGATCATTTTAGAGATATAAGATGAAAAAGAATACGAGGTGTAAGGTTTATTTACCCTAGACGAGCCTCTTTTACATTGCCTTTCAATCTTCACAGCCAACGTAATCACATCATCCAATGTAGAATATGGTTGTAACTTCACTAAATTTGCAATCTTTTTATGCAACCTACTAATGAATCTTGCAATGGTTTGTTCTTGAGCCTCTTGCAGATTACACCACATTATTAACATCTCAAACTCTTTCACATAATTCTCAACACAATAGGCTCATTATTGCAAAGTTTACAACTTGAGGAATAGCTTTTACTTATAGTATTGAGGTACAAACCTCTTTTCCATAAGCCTCTTCATAAGTTTCCATGTCAAGACTGGATTTTCTCCTTCATGCCTTCTTTACGCTTAAGATTCTCCCACCACAGATCAACATAATTAGTAAACTTTATAGCTGCGAGTTTTATCTATTTAGCCTTGATGTATTCTTGACACTCAAAGACTTTCTCAACATGTTGTACCCTACTCTAAGTACTCTTCGGGATAGCTTGTTCCATGAAAAGGTGGAATCTTTATCTTGATATTATTAGAGGTTCTTGGCTACCAACGTTGCCTTGGTGCTTTTTCAGGTTCACCCTCTATGCCTGCATCATCATACTCATCAACCTCATCATGATCAACCCTTCATCATAGCAGCTGATTATTTTGTGGCTGATTCACGACCAATCTTTCCACCACATGCATAAGCTGATCCAAGCATGTATGAAGCATTTTTTTATTATGTTCAGGGGCTATAAGACGAGCTTGTTCAAAACTTATTCCGTAGTGCAATCTTAGATTTGGTGGTGTATAGGTCTCGCTACCTTCTAACATGGTGTTTATCACTCTAAAACCCTAAAAACCTTATCTCTGATACCAATAATAATAAGCCTTATAAGAATTAAACTCAATGAAAATAAGTCTCTAATGGTTTAAAATGAAAATAGAAGAAAATAAAATCTGAAATCTAAAAGTTAAAAGGATGGAAGGAATAAACCTTGATTAATTGATAAGAATTCTCACCACGATCAATACAAGGGTTGGACGCCACTTTTAGGGATGAGAAACCTAAAAGATAAGTCTCACAAACTCACCACCAAGAAGAATTGGATAACAGAAAAGAACTGAAAATAATTAGCTACTTTATTGATTAACTTTAAATGTCTCATAAACAAGCATAAGGTCCTCTATTTACAGTAGAGGATTTGGCCAAAGGCCTTTACAAGAAAGGAAACTGAATCCTAAATAATTAATTAAGGTATTGCTTCTTGATAAAGAAAGTAAAATAGTCAATGGAATTAATTTCCTTGCAAGCTAAGGAATTAAAACCTTCCTAAAAAAACATAAAGCCTTGGGAATTGAGTAATGATCTGTACACTAAAAATTTCCTAATTTGAATGCTGCTGACTTTCTTGCTCAAGAAGACTTCTAAGATCTTCAAGAATCTTCTTTACTAAGCACACAATGCACCAAGTTGACTCATTTAGCCCTTAATCATGTGATTGGGCCTGTATACTCAGACTCATCCTCCTTTGGGCCTCCTAACTTAGAACAACCATGATGTGGCACATCACTTTGGTTTCCACCATTTCCTTAGAATCAAAGTTAATCCATCAAATGAGATAAATGTGGATTCTTGTAATAACCACAAAATTTTTTTCGATTGGACACCATAAACATGTTCTCCTTATTGGGATACACATTATTGATGTTTTTGCTTTGAAATATATGTTTTTTTCCTTCATTTTTTGTAGAATCAAAGTTTATCCGTTGAATGAGATAAACATGGATTCTCGCAAAATCACCAATCTTTCTGCAATTGGGCAAAATAAACACATTCTACTAATTGGGATACATGCTATTGATGCTCTAGTTTTGCATGAAAAGATTTTCCTCCCACTATTTTACATAGAATCAAAGTTCATCCATGAAATAAGACAAACATAGATTCGTGTGATAATCTTCAATCTTTCTATGATCAAGCACTATAAACATGTTCTCTCTATTTGGATACATAATATTGATGCTTTTATTTCTCATGAGAAGCCTTTCTTTCAACCATTTTCCTTAGAATCAAACTTCATCCGTGAAAGAGGAGAAACATGGATTCTCATAATAATTTCCAATCTTTTGTGATTGGGTACCTTAAACAAGTTTTCCTCTTTGGGATACATGATATTGGTGCTTTGGTTTCATGTGAAAAGCTTTTCCTTCAACCAAGTTCCTTAGAATCAAAGTTCATCTATCAAATAAGACAAACATGGATTCTCAAAACAATCACCAATCTTTTTGTGATTGGGCATCACAAACACGTTCTTCTCATTGGGTTACACGATTTTAATGCTTTCATTTTACATGAAAAGCTTTTCTTTCCAGCATTTTCTCTAGAATCGATGTCTGTCCACCATAAACACATTCTCCTCATTAGGATGCACGATATTGACATCTTGATTTTGCAAGAATAGCATCCCTTTGACCATTTTTTGTAAAATCAAAGCTCATCCATCAAATATGAGAAACATGGAGTGCAGTAATAATCATCAACCTTTTTACGATTAGGCACTAAAAAGATATTCTCTTCATTGGGGTAAAGATATTGATGCTTTGCTTTCGTATGAAAAACTTTTCTTTCCACTATTTTCTTTAGAATCAAAATCCGTCTATCAAATAAGGAAAACTAGATTCCTACAATAATCACTAATATTTTAGTGATTGAGCACTATAAACACATTCTTCTTATCAAGATACATTATATTGATCCTTAGGTTTCATGCAAAAAGATTTTTCTTTGCACCATTATCGTTAGAATCAAAGTTTATCCATCAAATGAGACAAACTTGGATTCTCGCAATAATCACCAATATTTTTGTGATTGGGCACCATAAACACGTTCTCCTTATTGGAATACAAGATATCGATGCCTTAGTTTTGCCTGAAAGACCTTTCTTTCCATTATTTTCTTATAATCAAAGTTTGCCCATCAAATGAGACAAACATTGATTCTCGCAATTATCAACAATCTTTTTGTGTTTGGGCACCATAAAAACATTCTCCTTATTGGGATACACTATATTTATGCTTTTGTTTTGCAAACAAGGATGCTCATATTAATCTTCAATTTTTTTGTGATTGGGCATCGTAGACATGTTATCCTCTTTAGGATAAACGATATTGATGCTTTGCTTTTGCGAAAAAAGCTTTTCTCTCCACCATTTCCTTAAAATCAAAGTTCATCCATAAAATGAGATAAACATGGATTCCCATAATAATCTCAAATCATTTTGTGATTGGGCACCATAAACATGTTCTCCTCATTAGGGTACCTAATATTGATACTTTGGTTGTGCATGGAAAGCTTTTCTTTCCACCATTTTCTTTAGAATCAAAGTTTGGCCATCTAATGAGACAAACATGGATTCTCGTAATAATTTTCAATTTTTTTATGATTGGGCACCATAGACATGTTCTCCTCATTAGAATATACGATATTAATGCTTTGGTTTTGCATGAAAAGCTTTTCCTTCGACTATTTTCCTTAGAATCAAAGTTCATGTGTGAAATGAAATAAACATGGATTCCCATAATAGCAACAAATCTTTTTGTGATTAAGCACTATAAACATGTTCTCCACATCGGGATACACGATGTTGATGCTTTAGTTTTACATGAAAAGCTTTTTTTTCCATGATTTTTCATAGATAATCAAAGATCGGCCATCAAATGAGACAAATATGAATCTCATAATAATCTTCATTCTTTTTATGATTGGGTGCCATAAACAAGTTTTCCACATTGGGATACATTATATAAATGCCTTGGTTTTGCAAGAAAAGCTTCTTTCCCACCATTTTTGTGGAATCAAAATCCGTCAAAAGAGACAAACATGGATTCTCATAATAGTCTTTATTCTTTTTGTGACTAGGTACCATAAACACGTTCTGCACGTTAGGATACATGATATAGATGCAATGGTTTCATAAGAAAAGCTTTTTTTTCCACCATTTTCCTTAGAATCAAAGTTTGTCTGCCAAATTAGACAAACATGGATTCTAGCAATAATCATAAATCTTTTTACGATTAAGCACTATAACCACGTTCTCCTTATCGAGATACATGATATAGATGTTTTGGTTTTGCATGAAAATCTTTTCTTTCCACTATTTTTTATAGAATCAAAGTTAGGCCATCAAATGAGACAAACATGAATTCTCATAATAACCTCCATTCGTTTTATAATTGATGCCATAAACAAGTGCTCCATATTAGGATACATGATATTGGTGCATTTGTTTTGCATGAAAAGCTTTTCCTCCCACCATTTTCCTTAGAATGAAAGTTCATCCGTGAAATGAGACAAACATGGATTCTCCTAATAATCTTCAATCTTTTCGTGATTGGGCATCATAAATATTCATTGGGATAAATGATATCGATGCTTTAGTTTTGTATGAAAAACTTTTCTTCCCACCATTTTTAGTAGAATAAAAGTTCATCTGTCAAATAAGACAAATATGGATTCTCGCAATAATCACCAATCTTTTTGTGATTGGGTACTATAAACACATTTTCCTCTTTACGATACATGATATTGATGTTTTGGGGTTGCATGAAAAGCTTTTCTTCCCACCATTTTCCTTTGAATCAAAGTTTATCTGTCAAATAAGACAAACATGGGTTCTTATAATAATCACAAATCTTTTTGTGATTAGGCATTATAAACACGTTCTCCACATCGGGATACACGATGTTGATGCTTTGGTTTATTGTAAAAAGCCTTTCTTTTCACCATTTTCCTTATAATCAAAATCCATCTATCAAATGAGGCATACATGGATTCCTACAATAATCACCAATCTTTCTATGATTTGGCACCATAAACACGTTCTTCTCATCGAGATACACAATATTGATGCTTTGGTGTTGCATGAACAACTTTCTTTTACGCCATTATCCTTAGAATCAAAGTTCATCCATTAAATGAGATAAACTTGGATCCTCATAATAATCACCAATCCTTTTGTGATTGGGCACCATAAACATATTCTCCTCCTTGGGATACATAATATTGATGCTTTAGTTTTGCATGGAAAGCCTTTCTTTCCACTATTTTTCATAAAATCAAGGTTTGCCCATCAAATGAGACAAACATGGATTCTCGCAATTATCACTAATCTTTTTGTGACTGGCCACCATAAACATATTCTGCTTATTGGGATACACTATATTTATGCTTTTGTTTTGCAAGAAAAGCTTTTTTTTTCCACCATTTTCCTTAGAATCAAAGTTTATCAGTGAAATGAGGTAAACAAGGATTCCCATAATAATCTTGAATGTTTTTATGATTAGGCACCATAGACATGTTCTCCTCATTAGGATAAACAATATTGATGCTTTGGTTTCTCAAGAAAAGCTTTTCTTTCCACCACTTTCCTTAGAATCAAAGTTCATCGTTGAAATGAGATAAACATGGATTCTTGTAATAATCTCCAATCTTTTTGTGATTGGGCACCATAAACATGTTCTCCTCATTAGGATATCTAATTTTGATGCTTTGGTTGCGCATGAAAAGCTTTTCTTTTCACCTTTTTCCTTAGAATCAAAGTTCATTCATCAAATAAGACAAACGTGGATTCTCATAACAACCACCAATCTTTTTGCGATTGGACATGATAAATATGTTTTTTTCATTAGGATACATTATATTGATGCATTCGTTTTGCATGAAAAGCTTTTGTTTCAACCATTATCCTTACAATAAAGTTAATTTGTGAAATAAGACAAACAAGGATTCTCTTAATAATCTTTAATCTTTTCGTGATTAGGCACACTAAATATGATTTCCTTGTTGGGATAGATGATATTGATGCTTTGGTTTCACATAAAAAGCTTTTCGTTCTACCATTTTCCTTTGAATCAAAGTCCATCCGTCAAATGAGACAGTGGATTCTAGTAATAATCACAAATCCTTTTGTGATTAGGCATTATAAACACATTTTCCATATTAGGAGACACGATGTTGATGCTTTGTTTTTGCATGAAAAGCTTTTCTTTCCACCATTTTTTGTAGAACCAAAGTTCAACCATCAAATGAGATAAATATGGTTCTCATAATAATCTCTATTTTTTTATGATTGGGTGCCATAAACAAGTTCTCCACATTGGGATACATTATATAGATGCTTTGGTTTCTCAAGAAAAGCTTCTTTCCCACCATTTTTTATGGAATCTAAGTTCATCCGTCAAAAGAGACAAACATGGATTCTTGTAATAATCTCTATTCCTTTTGTGACTAAGCACTATAAACACGTTCTGCACACATGATATAGATGCTTTGGTTTTGCAAGAAAAGTGTTTTTTTCCACCATTTTTTATAGAATCAAATTCATCTATTAAATAAGACAAACATTGATCCTTGTAATAATCATGAATCTTTTTGTGATTAGGCACTATAACCATGTTCTCCTTATAGGGATACATGATATAGATGTTTTTGTTTTGCATGAAAACTTTTTTTTCCACTATTTTTTGTAGAATCAATGTTCGGCCATCAACTGAGACAAACATGAATTCTCATAATAATCTCCATTATTTTTATAATTGATGCCATAAACAAGTTCTCCACATTGGGATACATGATATTGATGCTTTGATTTTGCAAGAATAGCTTTTGTTTCCACCATTTTTTGGGGAATCAAAATTCATCTGTCAAATGAGACAGACATGGATCTCATAATAATCACCAATCCTTTTGGGATTGGGAAACATAAATATGTTTTACTTATTAGGGTAAATGATATTGGTGATTTGGTTTTGCTTGAAAAGTTTTCCCTTCCACCATTTTTCTTAGAATAAAGGTTCATTCGTGAAATAAGACAAACATGGATTCTCTGAATAATCTTCAGTCTTTTTGTGATTGGGCACCATAAACATGTTCTCCTTATTGCGATACATAATATTGTTGCTTTAGTTTCACTAGAAAAAAATTTTTTCAACCATTTTTTCTAGAATCAAAGTTTATCCATTAAATATGGCAATCAAGGATTTTCGTAATAATGTCCAGTTCTTTTGTGATTGGGCACAATAAACACATTCTCCCCATTGGGATACAAGATATTGACATGCTTTGGTTTTGCACAAAATGCTTTTCATTCTGCTATATTTTTGGAATGAACATTTATCCATCAAATGACATAAACAAAGATTCTCATAAAAATCTCCATTCATTTTGGATTTGGTACCATAAACATGTTCTCTTCATTGTCATGAATGATATTGATGCTTTGGTTTTGCATGACTAGCCTTTCTTTTGACCGTTTTTCATAAAATTAATGTTTGACCATCAAATGAGATGAACATGGATTTTTATTATAATCTCCATTCTTTTTGCGATTGGGTACCATAAGCATATTCTCTTAACTGAAATACATGATACTAACACTTTGGTCTAGCAAGAAAGGTTTTTCTTTCCACCACCTTTTTGTAAACCAAAGTTCATCTATCAAGGGAGACAAACATGGATTCTTTCAATAATCACCAATCTTTTTGCAATTGGGCACCATAATAATATTTTTCTCATCAGGATACATAAGATTGATGCTTTGGCTTCACATAAAAAACTTTTCTTTCTACCATATTCCTTAGAATTAATATTTTTCCATCAAATGGGACAAACATGGATTCTCATGATTATCTCCATTCTTTTTGTGATTATAATGGAGATCAACTTGCGCAAACACCTATTTCCAACCATTCTTATGATCCTTTGCAAGGAATTGGATGTCTAATGACTAGGGCAAAGACTAAACGCATGGAGTAAGCTTTGCAAGGACTAATCATGAAAATGCAAACAAAAGAGGTTGTTCAAGATGAATTAGATGCATTGCCAAGATTGATCACTTTTTTACATTGTGTTGAAGCTAAAAAAAGATGAACAATAACGCTTGGAGCCCTATTCACATGCCCACGATGAATGGAGCCCAATTTGCATGTATTCATGGGCCTATAGTTTAGGATTTCAAATTTTCTAATAAGAATTGAACTTTTCATTTTTTAATTTATTTAGATAATTCCTAATCATTTTATGATAAGGAGTAGACTTAACTTTATGAATTCATATTGTGTTTAAGATTTTAAGTTGTTTAGATAAGTCCTAATCAGAATAGAAATAGGAATAGACTTTTCCTTATTGATTAGGATTTCCTTGTTTAGTTAGGACTCTACAGATTTTAGGCCTATATAAGGCAGTCTTATTCATATAATTCATCAAATTTGAATAGAAAAAAACATCTTGAGAGTTTCTTCACTTTGTGAGAACTTTTTTTTTTGTTCTTTAAACAAGAACTCAAATTAATCTTATCAAGGTAGCTTGTGGCAATTAAAATTGTTATAACTTTGGTTCTAATCAATAGGTTTGATTGGGGTCAAGTTCTCTTTGCTTGACTTTAATGATGATCCCAAGGTTCCAATTCCATCCAATCAGGTTTTAGGTTGTGTTTTCATCGTAAGGTTCATATTATTTGGTATCAGAGCTTTGATTCTTAGAAGTCAGGTGTAATCTTTCTTTTAATCTTATAATTTCATTATTTTTCAATTATATTTAGTGCTTCCATCATCCATAAAAAAGGTAAAAAAATAAAAAAAATGTTCTAGTGGTCTAAACCTTCGTTGTTCATCATCCATAAAGAAAAGAAAAAAAAGTGTGTTCTAGTGTTATAACCCTTTTCCATCTTAAAAAAAAGATTGTTATTAGATCTTTATATTTAAATCTTACAAAGAATTATTTGTTCCTCTTCATTGAATTCCCTTCCTTTGATATTTCTTGCTGATTTCATTTCCTTTCATATTTCTTGCTGATTTCTCTTCCTTGATCTTTCTTGTTGATCTAATTAATCAAAGTTATAATAACTTCATTGTTGCTTGCAGTTTTGGTAAGATCATTTATAAAGTTCTTTTTAAAGGGCTTGTGAGGGGAAGTTGAGTGGTAAAAGGCAAGAGAGGTAAGAATATCATCGAGAAAAGCCAAAATTGAGTAAAACACGAGTGGTTAAGTAATTAATCTTGAGTGTAAACACGTAAGGGCGTGTGTGAAAAAAACCAATCCATTTTTATTCCTAACAAATTTTGCAGGTTTAAAACATGAGTAGCAGAAAAGATAATGCTGAAACCGATATTAAGTTGTTTATAAAGGCTCTCTAAGACTAATTCAAGCTTCTAAACATGAGGTTGGATAATTTAGAGTCCCTATCCAATCCTAGATCCTCTAGAAAACATATGGTTAAGGAAGAGGAAGAGGAGGAATCTTGTTATGACAAAAGTAATTCTCGAAAAGGTAAAAGGCTGTTTCAAAATAAGATAACAATTTGGGTAGTATTCAGATGAAAATCCCTATCTTTCAAAGGAAAAATGACCCTGAATTATACTTGGAGTAGGAAAGAAAGGTAGAACATGTTTTTGATTGTCATAATTACTTCGAGAGAAAAAGGTTAAACTAGCAGCAATTGAGTTCACGGATTATGCTAGTATTTGGTGGGATCAATTTGTGATTAATAGCCCTAGGAATGGTGATAGACCTATTCGATTATGGGAAGAAATAAAGGTAGTGATGAGAAAGAGGTTCATACCTAGCCATTACTATAGGGACTTGTATAAAAAGTTACAAGGGCTGACTCAAGGATCCATGAATGTAGAGGAGTACTACAAAGAGATGGAGATAGGCATGATTCAGGCCAATATAGAAGAAGATCGTGAGGCAACTATGGCTAGATTCATTGGTGGTTTGAATAAAGAGATAGCTGATGTGGTGGAATTGCATCATTATGTAGAGATAGAGGAATTATTGTATAAAGCTATCAAGGTGGAAAGGCAATTAAAGTCTAAAGGCACTTTTAAATATGGTTCAGGTTCTAGCTCTTCATGGAAGTCAAATTGGAAAAACAACAAAGCTGCCTCAAAACATAAAGAAGATGCAAAGGCAAAAGATTTAGTTACTTTCTCCGAAGGCAAAATCGAAACTAAATCATCTTCTAAATCACGTGATATTAAATGTTTTAGGTGTCAAGGATTTAGGCATATTGTTTCTTAATGTCCAAATAAAAGGGCTATGATTGTTATGGATAATAGTGACATAGAAAATATAAGTTCGAGTGATGATGAAATGCCACCATTGGAGGATTATAATGATGTTAACATTGAAGAACCTATGCATGAAGATACACTCATTGCTAGGGATGCTCTTAGCATATAGCCTAAGGAAGATGGTAATAAAATACAACATGAGCATATCTTTCATACTAGGTGCCATGTGAATAATAAGGTATGTAGCATGATTATTGATAGTGGTAGTTGCACTAAGTTGCTAGTACTTTGATGGTTAAAAAGCTAAAGCTACCTACATTGAAGCATCCAATACCGTATAAGCTATAATGGTTGAATGATTATGGAGAAGTTAAAGTGACAAAGCAAGTGTTAGTTGCATTCTCAATTGGCAAATACAACGATGAGGTTCTTTGTGATGTTGCTCCAATGCATGCTAATCATCTATTCTTGGGGCATCTATGGCAGTTCGATAAGAAGGTTACTCATAATAGGTATAATAATAGATATAGTTTTGTAATGAATAAATAAGTTATTGTATTAACTCCTCTCAAACCATTGGAGGCATATAAGGACCAGATTAGGATAGCTAAAGAGTGTAAGATGAAAGAAAAGAAAATGAGTGCACGAGAAAAAAAAAGAGCGATATAAAAAGTGTATGCAAAAGAGTAAAAAAAGCATAATAATATGCAATGAGGGGAAAAATTCAGAATGTGGAGAGCAAAATAAAGACAAAATTAATAGAGTTAGTGCTTTTGCAAAGAAAGTGAGATTAAGAGTGCTATGTTGGCAAGGCAACAACTACTTGTACTATTATACAAGGATGTTTATTTCTTAACTAACAATCTTAACCTTTCTTTGCCTAGTATGGTTGTTTCTTTGTTACAAGAATTTGCAGATTTATTTCTTGAGGAAATACCACATGGATTACCTTTTTTGAGAGGTGTTAAGCATCAAATAGACTTCATTCCCGGTTCATTAAGCTCTAATAGACTAGCATATAGAGCAAATCCTGAAGAGACAAAGGAGATTCAAAGGCAAGTGGATGAGTTAATGCAAAAGAAATTCATAAGAGAGAGTCTTAGCCCATGTTCAGTCCCTATGATTTTGGTGTATGGCACATATGTGTTGATTACTAAGCCATCAATAAAATCACTATAAAGTATAGACATCCTATTCCTAGGTTAGATGATATGGTTGATGACTTGCATGGTTTATGTGTGTTTTTTAAAATTGATTTAAAGAATGGCTATTATCAAATTTGCATGAAAGACGGTGATGAATGGAAAACTACTTTTAAGACAAAATACGATTTATATGAGTGGTTGCTGATGTTGTTTGGTTTAACTAATGCACTGAGCACCTTTATGAGGTTGATGAATCATGTTTTGTGTTCTTTCATTGGGAAATTCGTTGTGGTTTACTTTGATGATATTTTAGTGTATAGCAAAAATTTGGATGATCATGTTAAACATTTTCATGCTATTTTTAGTACTTTAAAGGAGCATAAATTTTATGCTAATCTTAAGAAATGTGCATTTTGCATGGAATCCATTGCTTTTCTATGTTTTGTTGTGAGTTTGCATGGAATAAGTGTAGATGAAGATAAGGTTCAGGCAATTAGGGACTGACCAGCACCTAGGAATGCGAATGAGGTAAGGAGTTTTTATGATTTATCAAGTTTTTATAGAAAGTTTATGAAATAATGTAGTTCCATTGTAGCACCTTTAAATGAACTTGTTAAAAAGTTTGTTTAAATAGGATGATGTGCATGAGAAATCTTTTAATACGTTGAAAGATAAGTTGATTAATACATCTTTGCTATGTTCACCTAATTTTGATAGAGTTTTTAAGGTTGAATATGATGCATATGGAATTGGAATAAGAGCTGTTTTGATACAGAATTCCAAATTGATTGCTTATTTTAGTGAAAAGCTTAGTGGGACAACATTAAACTATCCTACTTATGACAAGGAGCTGTATGCATTAGTGAGAACTCTATAAACATGGTAGCACTATTTATGGCCAAAGGAATTCATAATCCATTTTGATCATGAGAGCTTGAAGTATTTAAAATCAGAAGGTAAGCTTAATAAAAGGCATACCAAATGGTTATAGTTTATTGAGCCATTTCCTTATGTGACTAAGTAAGCTTAATAAAAGGCATGCCAAATGGTTATAGTTTATTGAGACATTTCCTTATGTGACTAAGTACAAGAATGGAAATGAAAACATTATAGCTGATGCATTATCTAGAAAGTATGTATTGCTTACTTCATTGCAAACAAATTTACTTGGTTTTGAGTTTATTAAAGATTTGTATATCAATGATGTTGATTTCAGCCAAGTATGGAATGCATGTTCTAAGTGTGCGCATGGTGAGTATTATAGGCATGATGGATTCTTATTTAAGAAAAATAAATTGTGTGTGCCTATATGTTCTTTGCGTGAATTGTTGGTTAGAGAGACTCATGGAGGTGGTTTGATGGGGCATTTTGGTGTGCAAAA
>JBBYHL010448784.1:0-16392 GCA_038381835.1 Adansonia madagascariensis | reverse complement strand
AAATCAAACTGACTAAAAATGAATAAATCCCTTATATATAATGCAAAATCAATTTTAATATAATCATTCTATGCAAAAGTAACTAAATCATGCATTATTGTTCTCTAAAAAATATTGTTATTTATTTTTTTTTCATTTACACAAAAAACTATTAGTAAAATAACAATCAAATGATACTTTTGGAATTAATTTATTTAAATAAAGTATAAATTTTATGTTTATAAGACATAAAATAAGAGAGTAATAAGATTTAGATGAATATTGAGTTTAATTAGAGTTTTAGAATTTCTACGTTAGAAAATTATTTAAATAAAGAAATTTGAATTTTATGATATATAAAGTAACTTAACATTAGATTTAGATAGTTTATACTCCTACCAATCTATACTTTTTTTCTATTCTTGATAATGACACACCCATTACTATACTGATTAAGGAAAAAAAAAGTAAATAATAAACTTTATTTTTTTATAAAAAAAATTGATTAGTTATTATTTTTTTCTTTTACTTTTTATGAAAATGATATAATTATCTTTTAATTTATATCATGATTAATATATTTTTAAAATTTTAAAAAATTTTACTAGTTGAATCGACGTTCGTTGTGACTTAGTAAACTTTTTAAATGTAGTATAAATATCACTTGTTAATTAATATACTCAGTTTTATGTTTTCATTTTCCTTTCCTTCCCTATATATTATCTTAGATCTTTACTATTCACCAATCAAAAACCACATAACATCCCTCAATCAAAGATCACATTTCATTGTACCATTAATTATCCAAAAAAAAACATTTCTTCGTATCATTGTTTCAATGTCTTCTAAACTTTAGTTCAGAGCATAGAACTCTATATTTTAGGCAAGAAATATGGCATCCAGGGATTTATTTGGAAAATTTTCAGAAGTTTCTTAATTTTTTTTTTAAGTTTTTAATCTATTTTAACCCTCAAATTCTTTCCGATTAATTTAACCCACAAGGACAAATTTAAACCCTAACAAACAATTTTTAAAAGTTTATTAGTAATATTAAATGTCATTTGAATTAAAATTCAGTCAGCAAAAAATTCCATAAATTGAACATGATTAACTTCTGAACGTGACCGTTCTCAGACATCGACATCAAAAATAAAAACTATGATCATTCTACATATAATTGGACAAAAGTACAGAAGATTAACGCATAAAAACATCGATTTTTTCTCAGTAACTTGTATCATAATGGCAGAACACGGTAATGGACCTTTGCACATTGAAGATATCAACCGCTTGTGTTAATCAAATCATATAATATTATTTGTCAAACACTTATATTTAATTGTACAGTATTTAGACTTTCTGGGAAACATCTCCTTGAGAGGGTATTGACACTTGCCAAAGTTACTATTTTTTTAAGAATTGTTTTGACAAGTAGCAGAGACAAAAGCACTCTGAAGACTAGTTCGTCTACGTATTAAGGTGAGAAGGATAGCTTAGTCCTTGTGTTACGGGACCATTACCTTCTTTTCAAAAGGCATATTTGATAAGATGTGCAGCGCATTCGCTTATATGCCCAAATACTTTCTCTTTCATATCTGATGTAAGATTAATGCACCTTGCTTACTTCTTTAGAATGCTCGGCGTGACATTCTCCCCCACCCAATCTCGTGACGCTCCCGTCACGGGCTTCTCCACCATTTTTGCCTATCCTACCCTTAGGGTGTTTTGACATGGAGTCACGGTTGGTCCAACCTGCCTACCCCACCCGTTGGGCGTTCGGCGTGAAATCGGATGATCAAAGGTTGGCTCTGATATCATTTGTCACAGGGCTATTACCCTCTTCCCAAAAGACATTTTTGATAGGATGTGCAGCACACCCGCTTATATACCCAAAGACCTTCCTTTCATATTCGATGTGGGATTAATGCACCCTACTTACTTCTTTAGAGCGCTCAGCGTAACATCTGCACCAACCTTCCTGCCAATCATGGCCATCTGCAGCTCGAAAATTCTAGGGCTCCGGTTATTGATCATGAAACCTCTGCTCTTCAAGCTCTTGACCATCACCGTTACCTTTTTCCTGATTCCTCCGTCCACAAACGCCTCGTCCTTCAACTTCATAAGTTCCAGTTTGGATAATCTCAACATAAGCTATGAGAAAAATGCTACCTCAGCAGCGGAACCATACAGCTTCCAACAAACCGGAGAGATCATAATATGAAGTGTTGGTCGAGCCACATACCACATACCGATGCCCCTACCTGACAAGGCCTCCAGACGTTTCACGGACTTCACCATCCTTTCTCCTTTTCCATAAATTCGCGGAATAGTCTTCCTTAAGGAGATGTAACTGCATGATTTCTTGCACCTGAAGGTTCAAAAATTCTGATAATGTCACAGAATGCGGTGGTGTTGCCCTTACGGGTAATGGTACAAAACTGAACACAACAGTCAATAGATTTGTAGCGGCCGAGTTCGATATTTTTCATAGCTACTGGGATCCGGAGCGTGAGCATGTGGTATTTGATATCAACTCTACAAAATCGATAGCTAATATAATATGGTGGTGCAATATCACGGGAGGGGAAAGAAATGAACTAGGATTAGTTATAATTCTGGCGCTCAAAATTTAAGCGTTTACTGCACTGGATTTAGTAATAATAAAACAGTGACGCAACACCTTAGTGCTGTTGTTGATTTGAGGATTTACTTGCCTAAACGGGTTGCTTTTAGATTCTCTGCAGCCACGGGAGAATCATTCGCTTTACATCAAATTTATTCATGGGATTTCAGTTCAAGCTTGGAAATTGATAGTAATATAACTCATCGCTGCCGCACCTGGGAACCCAGTCTTAGCCGGAAAGAAGGAAGAACAGGACAGGTTTAGCAGTGGGATTGGGAATTGCAGGTGCTTTGGCTGGTGGGATGTTTTCGGTTTGGCTTGTAAGTCTATACAGAAAGTGATTTTGGAAGGATGAAGACGATGGCCATGTCATTGATGAGGAAATAAAGGAAGAATTTGAGAGGGGAACAGGGCCGAGGAAGTTCTTATATAAGGAACTTGCTCGTGCTACTGACAATTTTAAGAATGTAGGGAAGCTAGGACAGGAAGGGTTTGATGGGGTTTATAAAGGATTTTTGAGGGATTCAAGCTCCTACGTTGCTATCGAGAGGGTTTCAAGCGGATCAAAACAGGGGATAAAGGACAACGCATCAGAGGTAAAGACCATCAGTCGGTTGAGGCATAGGAATCTGGTGCAACTTATCGGCTGGTGCCATGACAGAAAAGAGCTCCTGCTTGTCTATGAGTTTATTCCCAATGGTAGCTTAGATTCTCTCTTCTTCACCGAAAATAGCTTATTGACGTGGGAGATCATGCACAAAATTGCTCAAGGATTGGCCTCGGGACTGCTGTACTTGCACGAAGGGTGGGAACAATGCGTGGTTTATAGAGATATAAAATCTAGCAATGTTTTGCTGGATTCTGATTTCAATGCCAAGCTCCGAGATTTCGGGCTAAGGCCAGTAGACCATGCAAAAGGATCACAAACAACTGTCTTGGCTGGAACAATGGGCTACCTTGCTCCCGAATGCCATATAGCAGGCAGGGCCAGCAAACAATCAGACGTTTATAGTTATGGTGTCGTAGCTTTGGAGCTAGCTTGTGAAATAAAACTGATCATCGACCGAAAGGGCGCCGGAGAAGAAAATAAAGTGACTTTGGTGGAGTGGGTTTGGGAGCTATATGGAAAAGGCAAACTGCTCGAAGCATGCGACCCAAGGCTACGTGGGGAATTTGTTGAGCCAGAATGGAGCACCTGATGATTGTCGGACTATTGTGCGCCCACCCAGATGAAAACACAAGGCCTTCGATACAGCAAGCCATTCACGTACTCAATTTCTGGGCTCCATTGCTGATTCTCCCATCAAAGATGCCAGTGCCAACATATTATGCTCCTCCGTTGAACGTTCCTGCATTTCCATTGTCTTCAGGCTAGCACCAGTTCCTCACAGTTTACCGAATCTTCAGCTTCTTCTGCATCTGCATCTACAGCTCTTTGGTTAGCTCCTCGCGTTTAAAATTAATTTCATTTCATTTGTTTCTTGTTAATTCTTCAATTGCGTTGTCTTATCTTTTCCCAAAATCAATCACTTTGAACTCTTATTTTTGTAGAACATACTGTTTATTTGTGCTGGGTTCCTCTCAATTAAAACTTGCAGGAGGAATGGAGGATGCTGAATTTACGATTAATGTAAATTACATAGTTAAATGGTTACTGTTATATTGAAGTTCTTCTCTGAACTCTTTAATTTGGGATTTTACAAGCTGATTTATTTTACCACATTTAAAAGGCGACTTTATAGGAGATTTTGGATTTGGATTTTAACATTTCTTATTTCAAATAAATCTGCTTACGAGCCGAGTAGATAACTCAACTCAGTTTGCTCATATCAAGTTTTAAATAAGTTTTTTATTAATTTGAATTAGTCCGAATTGATATTTAATAATTAAAAATATTTTATTTAAATTTAATTATAAAATATATAAATATTAATATAAAAATAATTTTTTAATTTTTTTATTAATTATAAATAATAAATATAAATGATCGAAGCAGATCAAACTAAAAACGAGATAAAAAATTTAAAAATTTTTTTAAACTATAAACCTCCATTCGTAAACTATAATATTCTTTGTACAAAATAACTCTTTTTTTGTGTTTTTGTCTGATTGAAGAAAAATTATGTGATTAAAACAACATATTACCTTTGGATTTCAAATAATTTGAATTTAATGGTTCCAGGCATGCGAAATAATCCTATCAACATTCGCCACGTTGCCAAAGACTTGATCTTAACAGGCACAAGTCAATGTCAATTTGAAAGTAGATATGATAAAACATATTTTTATATTTTATTATATTATAATCGTATTTATAATATTAAAAATTTATATAAATTTTAATATATTAATAATTTATATTATATAAATTTTAAAATATTTATATATATTTATTATATTTTTATTATTTTTTACATCATGATGTATATTTACTAGATTTTAATTTTTTTATTACATACATATCATTTAATCGTTTTGTTTCTAATATTACCAGTTATGCCAAAGAGTAAAGAGCTCGTCTTCTCTCAGCTACGGCATACTGTCGAGTCTCCAAATTTTGTTAATTTTTATGGATCAGGTAATTATACATCAATTTTTATTACTATTTTATTTTTTATATTTAATATGATATTTTATTAAATCCAAACAGTAATAATCCATCAATGATATTTTATAATATTATTTTGATCAATATTATTAGATACTAATAAATATTTTTTTATTAATAATATTATATTTATCGTTATAAATTAGAGAAATAAAAATGATGCTTTTAGTGCAATTTATTATTAAAAAACATGTAATGAATTGCATCTAATAAAAGTAAATTATAAAAAATAAAATCAAACTAACTAAAAATGAATAAATAGCTATATATATAATGTAATATCAATTTTAATATTATTATTCTATAAAATTATTATCAAATATATCAGATAAATTAAAAATTATCACATACCTTATTTATAATAATAATAATAATAATAATAAATATTAAAATACATTTATATAAAATGGTGCATCGTACCTGGCTATATTTATGGTGAGACATTTTTACACATTTCAAGGGTGAAATACGTCGCAGGTCTCGGCGATAATTTACAATGTACTTGTAAATAATTGGTCAAGGGGAACTACTTGCAGCCTGAACTTCCGATAAAAATTTTTCAACCTGCCAGTATACGGCTACCTTTTCCCTGATTTCAAATCCTAAGGACGTACTTGCTTCAATATATTTATTTTCTTTTCCTTCCCCATCTGAGATCTTTACTATTCAATAACCTAACATCCTGACAACATCCTTAATTGGATGTATTAATTCTGATTTAAATTTAAGAAATTTGATTAATTTAAATTTAAAATATTTGATTTAAAATAATTTAAATTTAAATTACTTATAATTTTATTTAAAAATATTAAGTTAATAAAAATAATATTTATAATATAAATTATTAGTTTGTTTTAATTTCATAGCTCAGAATTATCATTTTGTATTATAATAAAATATCAAATATCATTTGCTATGTATAAATTAATCGTATTTCTATTTTTGTTACATAAAATGCAATAATTGCATGTAGTGAATAAAATATATAACTATGCTATTATGACAAATTTTTGACCTGTGGTTAATTTCAATTTTTGAATTATTATCGGAATTTTGAAATATATTATATTAGTTGGAATAGAATTAATTTTATTCATAATTACAAATAGTGCTAAGAATTTCTCACATTTTTTATTTTTTTTATTTTTTAAATTTTAATATTTTTTAGAGTACGCATTTTACAAACTTTATTTCTGAAATCTAAAATATATCTAATTTTTATGTAAAATAATTTTTTTAATTTATCATAGCATAAAAGATTGTTAAACGATAATATCCTTTTAAGTAAAATGGATATCAAATTTGCAAAAATTTGAAAATCGAATCAGATATATATTTATTTTTATTAAAAATTATAATTTTTATATTTATTTTTAATATTCCTTATTATTTTTTATATTTCAATAAAATTTTAAATAAATTTGACTTTATCAAGTAATTTGTTTAAATTTGGTTTGATTTGGAATTTAAAATTAAGAAATTGAATTCAAATGATTCAAACTCGTATAACTCGAGTATCAAACCTGATTAATTCGAACAACAAAACTTGATTAATCTAAACTTGAAGTTACTCGAAATCAAATGATCCAAACCCAAAAATGGTTTAAAAATTTAAAGATTCAAATTGACTCAACCTAAATTAACTCGACTTAAAATCAATGTAATCAGCTCGATTTATAAGTCTACTCTCAACCAATATCAACATTCATTGAATCATTGTTTCAGCATCTACTAAACTTCATGAGCATAGAACTATATATTTTTGGCAAGTAATAAGGCATCTTGGGATTTATTTGGAAAACATTTCATTACTTTTTTTAAATTTCTAATCTATCCGTAATTATCAATCCTATTTAGTAAACTTGAAAAAAATTTCGATATTAATTTTTTTTTTTTAATTCATAATTTTTAAAAGTCTATCAATCGAGCTAATACTCTAAAATTTTCGTCGGTTGAATGGGAGAAATTTTTGAAATGACAGTTCCTAAGACATCAAAATTGAAGGTTACATATAATTGGACAAAAGTACCGCTACCAAAGATCCACCAATGGGAATACCCATTGTTTTTAACAACTTGCATAATAATGGCAGCCCACGGCAATGGCGTTCGACCGTGGAAAATATCGACCACTAGTGTTAATGAATAGTGATCATTTATATTTAATATTATTTGTCAAACAAGTAGTCTTGATTACTTATATTTAACTGTAGAGCAATTTAGACCATCTGGAAGACGGCTCCTGGAGAAGATAAGAACCATGAACACTTGGCATAGCCCACAACTATTAGTATTTTTTTAAGAATCACAAAGTTCTGACAAATAAAAGAGAAAGCAATCCGAAGACACGTTGGTCCACCTACTTCCATATTATGTAAGAAGGATATCTTAGTTTCTGCACCAACCTTCCTGCCAATTATGGCGATCTGCAGCTCGAAAATTGTCAGGCTTCGGTTTATGTTCTTGACGATCACAGTTCTCTTTTGCCCGATTGCTCCATTCACAAACGCCTTATCCTTCAACTTCACAAGTTTCACTCCCAGTAATAACAACATAAGTTATGAGAATGCTTACCCAGCTAGCCAAGTCATTCAGCTTACAGCAAACCAGAGAGATCTTCAGATGACTGCAAGTGTTGGTCGAGCCACGTACTACAAACCGCTGCCCTTATGGGACAAGTCCTCCGGAAATCTCACGGACTTCACCACCCATTTCACCTTTGTCATAGATTCGCGGAACAGGTCTGCTTATGGAGATGGAATTGCATTCTTTCTTGCACCTGAAGGTTCAAAAATTCCTGCAAATGCCACAAAAGGCGGTAATCTTGGCCTTGCAAGTGATGGTATGCAACTAAACACGACAGTCAATAGATTTATAGCGGTGGAGTTTGATATTTATCAAAACGCTCGGGATCCGGAGCATGAACATGTAGGTATTGATATCAACTCTACCAAATCGATTGCTAATACAACATGGTGGAGCGATATCATGGGAGGGAAAAAAAATGAAGCTTGGATTAGTTATAATTCTAGGACACAGAATCTAAGCGTTGACTTCACTGGATTTAGAAATAATACAACAGTGATGCAACACCTTAGTGCTACTGTTGATTTGAGGCTTTACTTGCCTGAACGGGTTACTTTCGGATTCTCAGCAGCCACGGGAAATGCATCCGCTATTCATCAAATTTATTCATGGGATTTCAGTTCAAGCTTGGAAATTGATAGTAACATAACTGATCCGGTGGCTGCTGCACCTGCGGAACCTGGTCTTATCCGGAAAAGAAGAAGGAAAAATAGGACAGGTTTAGCAGTGGGATTGGGAATTGCTGGTGCTCTAGTTGGTGGGATGGTTTTGGTTTGGCTTGCTAGTATGTATAGAAAGCGATTTTGGATGGATGAAGACGATGGTCATGTCATTGATGAGGAAATAGAGGATGAATTTGAAAGGGGAAAGGGGCCGAGGAAGTTTTCATACAAGGAATTAGTTCTTGCCACTGACAATTTTAAGGATGTAGGGAAGCTAGGACAGGGAGGGTTTGGTGGGGTTTATAAAGGATATTTGAGGGATTCAAGCTCCTACGTTGCTATCAAGAGGGTTTCAAGCGGATCAAAACAGGGGATAAAGGAGTACGCATCAGAAGTAAAGATCATCAGTCGGTTGAGGCATAGGAATCTAGTGCAACTTATCGGCTGGTGCCATGAAAAAAAAGAGCTCCTGCTTGTCTATGAGTTCATGCCCAACGGTAGCTTAGATTCTCACCTCTTCAAAGAAAATAGCTTACTGACGTGGGAGATCAGGTACAAAATTGCTCAAGGATTGGCCTCGGGACTGTTGTACTTGCACGAAGGGTGGGAACAATGTGTGGTGCATAGAGATATAAAATCAAGCAACGTTTTGCTGGATTCTGATTTCAACGCCAAGCTTGGAGATTTCGGACTAGCAAGGCTTGTGGACCACGCAAAAGGATCACAAACAACTGTATTGGCTGGGACAATGGGCTACCTTGCTCCCGAATGCCATATAGCAGGCAAGGCCAGCAAACAATCAGACGTGTATAGTTACGGCGTTGTTGCTTTGGAGCTAGCCTGTGGAAGAAAGCCAATCGACCCAAAGGCAGGAGAAGGTAAAATAAATCTGGCGGAGTGGGTTTGGGGACTATATGGAAGTGGCAAACTGCTTGAAGCATGCGACCCAAGGCTAAGTGGGGAATTTTTTGAGCAGGAAATGGAGCAGCTGATGATCATCGGACTATGGTGCGCTCACCCAGATGAAAACTCAAGGCCTTCGATTCAGCAAGCGATTCATGTACTCAATTTCGAAGCTCCATTGCCGACTCTCCCATCAAAGATGCCAGTGCCAACATATTATGCTCCTCCATTGAACGTTCCAGTATTTCCATTGTCTGAGGGGAAGCAAAACCAGTTTTCAGGCTATAGTTATAGCACCAATTCCTCACAGTTTACCGGATCTTCTTCGGCTTCTTCTGCATCTGCATCGACATCTCTTTTGCTACCCCCTCGGGTTTAAAATTAATTTTATTTCGTATGTTTCTTGTTAATTCTTCACTTGTTTTATCATTTTCCCAAAATAAATCACTTTGTAAACATTTTTTGTAAGAACATGCTGTTTACTTGTACTGGGTTGCTCGCAATCAAAACCTGCAAGAGGATGCTGAATTTACTATCAACGTTAGACTACATAGTTAAAATGGTTACCGTCAAATTAAAGTTCTTTTTTCTTTACTCTTTTGAATCCTGGACTTTAGTTAATTGGTTTATCTAACCACTTTTAAAAGGTTAATTTGGATTTTATGTAAAGAAAACATAAGATTAACTTAAGATTTCAAATAATTTGAATTAATGGCTATCGGCATTCGAAATTATCTGACCGACTTCGTCTAAATTCGTCAATTTGTCTTCTCCACCTATGAACTGGCTTAACAGACGGTAGGGCTTTGTCGGGTCCAAACTCATCAATGGACTAACATACTTTTGATTGGACCATTTATTATAATTATAATCATTGGTCAATTTCGTTTCATCCAACTAAGCATTAATGCTTCCAGTTTTATATCTCGTTCAACTATTAACAAGTAATTACTTAAAGTTATAGTTTAATTTATTTTACATAGTCCAAACTTGCAAATGGCTAATTAATTTGATTGCAAAATTAATTGCAAATTCTGAGGGATTATTATTATTATAATAGAATATGTCAAAAATTAGATTAAAATTTTAAACATAATTTTTGTATTAATATATGATAGGTGTAGTAATTGAATACTTAAGTAAATGAATTTTGAATTAAAATTGAATAATTATGATAATTTATGCAAAATATTAGATGAATTAAGATCTAACATAAAAATAAGATCAATTGAAAGAAGTCACGATATGAAAAATAATATGAATACGACACAATACATGAATATATCAAAATATACATAAAACGAATTAGTAATCATAAAAATTTATACAGATTTATAAAACTTTAAACACATTGAAAATATGTAAAACAAGACACGAATATGTAATTTTTTTTTCTAATTTGAATTGTTATAAGAAATTATACAAAATATAGGATGAATTGAAATATAATATGAACATGATACAAACATATAAAATTTTCTCTAAATTGAAATATTATGCTAATATGTGCAAAATAAGGGATTAACTGAAACACAATACGGATATATAAAAAAATAATTAAAAATAATATGCAAAATAATATGAATAGTACATAAATACATGACTGTGTCAAAATTTACAGAAAATGAATTGTTAAGATGTAATAAATTTATATAAATTTATAATACTTTAAACATACAAAATAGTAAGGGATTAATTGAAACACAATACGGATATATAAAAAAATAATTAAAAATAACATGAAAAATAATATAAATAGTACATAAATACATGACTGTGTCAAAATTTACAAAAAATGAATTATTAAGATGTAATAAATTTATATAAATTTATAATACTTTAAACATACAAAATAGTAACACAAATACAAACATAACATAAAAATAATATAAATACAATGCAAATATGCAGATATACCAAAATTTACGTAAAATAAATTATTAAATGTAAAATTTATGTAAATTTATAATACTTTAAAAATTAAAAAAAAAAGGCGTCATTTTGATCTAACAAAATTAAAAAAAAAAAAGCTCAGAAAAAATTAAATTTAGGTATTACCATTATTATCCCTAAAGTTATTTTGATACGTGATATAATGTGGAAAAAGGATGTCATCTCAAGATCCCAAATTAAGCTATCCCATCATACTAGAACTTCTTTCTTGACCGTAGCTACTTTGCTCCATCACCAATTAATTCGCAGTCATTGAATTTTCCATTAGCAATTAGTTCACATTCATTGAATTTAAGTATTAATATAGACAATAACTTACCAAAAGACGCGTTTAGATTTTTGGATGATTTTTGCCAGGTCCACGAGGACCATGACTTTGAGCTTTTACTAAGTCCCTGCTGACAACTGTGGAGGGAGCAACTTGAAATATAGGAAGCGTCGCACAACCAGGAAAGTCCAGTCATCACCCCAAAGACCAAAGGCAAAATCGCCTTGTTTTAAGCTCTTCAATGAAGCATAATATATCCCTTATTCATTTTTTTAGTTCCCATGTGCTAGTTTCTTTTCTCTGGTTTCGCCTTCCCTGATGATGGATTCTCAATCCTTGTGCTCATTTCTATTTGTTTTGCGCTTTTTAATTTGCTTCTCCTTCATAGGCTGCATGGAATTCACTTATCCTCCTGCCAGCTTCGACCCAAACGACGCCAGGATTCTTGTTAGCAATGCAACGAGAGGTCAATCAGAATTTGGGGGTCCGGTGATTCGGCTCATTGATCCCGATCCTGTTAAAGGGACAGCCCAAAATTCTACTGGCCGAGTTCATTACGCAGAACCTTTTCAACTGTGGGATCCCAGAACAAATACGGTCACGGATTTCACCACTAGTTTTGACTTCGCAATCGTGTTTCGCGAGCAGCAGTATAATTCAAGTGTGGGTTCCGGTGGTATCGCCTTGTTTATAACTTCAGCGGAGTCCCTGATTATTCCCTTAAATTCTGGTGGAGGATGGTTGGGACTATTCAACGAGACGATTGATGGGAATTCATCGAACCATATGGTTGCAGTTGAATTTGATACGTTCAGAAATGGGTGGGATCCTAGCAGCATCCATGTCGGTTTTGATGTCAACTCTATTGTTTCCAAGAATAGCAGAAACTGGAACGAGGATATGCTTGGTAATAGTAATTACTACCACCGTGCAACGCTATCTTACAATGGAACATCAAAGGTTCTTAGTGTTGTTGTTGAATCCGCAGTCGAAGATATTTCTGGTCAATCAGAAGTGTTGAATCTCACTTACAATATGGATTTGAGTACAATGTTGCCACCCAAGGTGTACGTTGGCTTCTCGGCATCAAACGGGCAGGCAGCGCCAGCTCAATTGATCATAAGTTGGAATTTTACTTCAACCATGGATCCAATTGAAGAAGGTGATAAAGGTTTCGAGATGTGGGAAGTGTGGTTAATCATAGCAGTGGTGGTCTTTTTTGCAGGGGTGGGACTGATAGTTGGTATTTTCTGGAGAAATTCAAGAAGAAAGAAACCTGAAGAACAAGAAGCAGAAGATTATCATGACGAAGAAGAAGGAACCGATGACAGCATGGACAGGGACTTCGCAAGTGGAACTGGACCAAAGAGGTTCACCATCAAGGCACTGGTTGCCGCAACCGGGAACTTCTCAAAAGGCGGAAAACTTGGGCAGGGAGGGTTCGGAGATGTCTACAAGGGTTACTTGGCAGATCAAAACATCGAAGTTGCAGTCAAGAAAGTATCTAGCAACTCCAAGCAAGGTAAGAAGGAGTATGTTTCCGAGGTGAAGACTATAAGTCGTTTGAGACATCGGAATTTAGTTCAACTTATTGGTTGGAGCCATCAAAATGATAACTTTCTTCTGGTTTACGAGTACATGTCTAACGGAAGCCTAGACTCTCACCTATATGGCAAGAGTAATCGTCTGACATGGCCGATCAGATATCAAATTGTTAAAGGATTAGCTTCTGCCTTGCTCTATCTCCATGAGGAATGGGAGCAATGTGTGATTCACAGAGATGTGAAGCCAAGCAACATAATGCTGGATTCGAACTTCAGTGCCAAACTCGGTGATTTTGGTCTGGCTAAGCTTCTGGAACATGGTAATGGCTCACAAACAACAGTTTTAGCAGGGACTATGGGCTATTTGGCCCCTGAATACGTCATCACAAGCAAAGCTAGCAAGGAATCTGATGTGTTTAGCTTCGGGGTTGTGGCCCTAGAGGTGGCTTGTGGGCGCAGAGCAGTGGAACACAATGAAGAAGAGATCAAAGTGGTGTTATCCAAATGGGTTTGGGAGCTAAATTCGAATGGAAAGCTCCTTGACGCTGTTGATAAAACATTGACTGGAGATTTTAACGAGGACGAGATGAGATGCTTGCTATCTGTCGGATTATGGTGCACTCATCCAGATTATAAGCTAAGGCCATCGATAAGGCAGGCAATTCAAGTTATGAATTTTGAAGCCCCATTGCCCATTCTTCCATCTCAAATGCCCGTCGCCACGTATTTTACTCTAGTCTATTCGGGTCAATTCGATGTTACAAGCTCGAGGGAAGGCACGATCCAATCCACTGCTTTTTCAACAACCACAACCTCAAATCAGACCACCATGTTTGAATCTTTTCATCCAATTTCCTCACCCGAAGAGGTTTCAGCTTTGATTCGCAGCTTTTAGCATCAACATTTCTTGACCTCTACTTGTCTGTAACATGTTTCATTGCTGAATGTATAGATTCTTTGGGAGTACTGGTTTTGCCAACCTATAGCTTTCGCCAGCAAAGAATTTTCTATTGACATCATGTTTTGGAATTATTTTATACTTTTCCAGCATTCTTCATGGAAACTTACTATTTTATTCGTTTATAACAAATTTGCTTTTTGGTTTTAATGTCATATTACTATTATTTTTCAATTGAAAGAAAAAAGGGTCATCTTCGTTTCCCAGGTATGATGTATATTTGAACAAATCAAAAGCTGGAAAACTTCCATGAGGTCAGAGATTGTTGCGTTTAAGCCGTATTCTAGAAATGAAGGAAAACTACTAATACTTTGACCAAATCACAATAAACTTGTTTTTGGACCCAGTCTCAATTATGGATGATTGAAAAAGTTTCCTTTTCTTTTTCTAAATATAATTAAGTTTGGAATATGAAAATTGAACCCGAAACTTGTAAAATTAAAAAAGAAAAGTGTTATTGCAATTAAATAGAAACCCCAGTTAAGTTTTCGACATCACGCGTGATATACAGAAACATGGAAGAGAACCCAATTTTCCAATCAAAGAAAGTGACTGTGATGTGACAACACGTTAACACAATATGTTTCATATAGGTATCGTGTTTGTGTTAGAAACTTTTAACGCATTTTTTATACTTTGTAACAATAAACAGTATATTGGAATTTGACTTTCGCCAATATATCATCCACAATATTTTGTACCATCCATCTTGATTACTGAGGTATACTGTCAGGCGTCCCCCTCGGAAGGCCCTCACAAACATTTGAGAACACAACGTCATTTCCCTCTTATCAAATATACATGCATAGATTTCGTTTTCTGATAAATGAACTAACAGGGATTTTGCTTATATATATTGCTACTAAATAATCATCACCGTTCAGGAACAGTACTTCCTTTCTCATTTTTCCAATCATGAATGTTATTATCTTCCTTCTCGAGTTCTAGTAGTAAATATTTCCTTTGGCAGCTTCACAATCCTTCAACTTTGCCAGCATTGACTCCAGGAAACTCAAGACAAAAGGAGATGCAAGTCCAATAGGTTTAGTCATCCAACTAACTAAACCCAACGTTCGGAGGCATGGCCATACCATACATGTTGAGCCAATGCATCTTTGGGGCAAATCCTCCGGAAGCCTTGCTGATTTAACCAGCCGTTTCTCCTTTTCCATCGATACGAAAAGGCTCGCCTTTTTTGTTGCTTCCCTTCAATACAAAGTGCCAGATGTAGCAGACGGAAGCGGAATTGGTCTTGCAAGTTGCAACTGTGAAGCAGCAGACATACAACTCCACCGAAAGTCCATTTGTTGCTGTGGATTTTGATACGCAACATAATGATTGGGACCCTGAAAATGATCACGTCGGTATCGACATAAACTCTTTAGTTCTAGTGCGACTGTTACTTGTTACAGCAACGTTAAGGATGGCAAAATGATGGATGCTTGGATTGGATCAATTATAGTTCCGGTTCGAAAATTTTACATGTTTCCTTTACAGGATTTAGATATAATACCACCATCCAACAGAACTCACAGTATGAACTTAACTTCAGGGACTGCTTGTCAGAATGGGCAACCCTTGGCTTTTCGTCTGCGACGGAATTTACTACGAGTTGAATACAATTCATTCATGGTATTTCAGTTCTAATTTACAGATTGCTGGAAATAAAACTAGCATGTCAACCACCAATTCTCCCAAAAAAGGTAACATCAATACTGGATTGGTGGTGGGATTAATTACTGTTGGTTCATGCATATTGCTTGGTGGATCATGCTTGATTTTTCTTTTTTCCGAAGAAGAGGAGCAACGGAGGAAAAGACGAATTATTTGCTATTCAATCCATGGACAACGAATTTGAACAGGTTACAGCAGCCAGGAAAAAAAAATTTGTTGAAGTGGTTCAAGCAACCAATAACTTCACAGAGGGACAGAAACCTGGAGAGGGAGGATTCAGTGTGGTTTACAGAGGATTTTTGGAGGATTTGAACTCTGAAGTTGCAGTGAAGAGGATATCAACGATGTCT
The DNA here is from genome assembly GCA_038381835.1 of Adansonia madagascariensis. Taxonomy (NCBI): domain Eukaryota; kingdom Viridiplantae; phylum Streptophyta; class Magnoliopsida; order Malvales; family Malvaceae; genus Adansonia; species Adansonia madagascariensis. Next base: position 285 of record JBBYHL010448784.1, on the reverse strand, counting down.
CACCAGGCATAAAGGAGTACGCTTCTAAAGTAATGATCACTAGCCAATTGAGGCATAATAACTTGGTGCAGCTAATTGATTGGTGCCATGAAAAGAAGGAACTACTACTTGTTTATAAGTACACGTCGAATGGCAGCTTAGATTCACATCTATTCAATGTAGAAAGGTTATTAACATGGACGGGGAGGTATAAACTTGCCCAAGGCTTGGCCTCGTCGTTGCATTACTTGCACTTTGAATGCAAACCACGTGTTTTACGTAGGGACAAAAAAGCTAGCAATGTTT
>JBBYHL010448763.1:0-16397 GCA_038381835.1 Adansonia madagascariensis | reverse complement strand
AGTTCATGCTACATCCAATAAATAAAGAATAGCATGGACTTAATGCTTTCATTAAATTGATCTCCCAATCTTGGGAGTAAATCAACATTTCAGCTTTGGATTTCATGGTGAAATACGTTTATTTTTCAAAAAAACAAAAAAGAAATCCATTTCAGTATTAAACCTTAAGTCTTATGTTCATGGTCAATAGGTTGTTCCATCATCCCAAACTACTTCAGGATTATGGAATAAACTTGTGAAGCCAGTGTTACTTTCTATCACAAACATTCAGACGTCCTAGGCCCGAGTCTATCTTCGAAAAAACAAAATATCAAATAATCCCTTTGTTTTTGCTCTAGTAGCACTATAGTCTAAACTTGAAAAATTATTTTTGAGCCACAAAATATTTCTTTTGATTTTTCTAATATTTTTCCTTTAAAGGGCAACAAATTACCATTCTAATGGTGTCTTATTTACCCTCGAATCATCTCGAATGAGAAAATTATGATTTTTCAAACCTTTGCTATCTAAAATCAATGGAACCAATGTGCAACATCTTGTTTGGGCCATTTCGACCCATCAGATGATTCTTACAAAATTTCTAGATATTTTTCCTAAAAAGTTCACAAAATTCTCTTTCCGAAAAGGCATTATCCATGATCTAATGATCCCAACCAAGCTTAGAATGATTTTTCAAAATCCATTATGCCCTTTAATTTTACATGCTACCAGAGTTGAGATGAACCTAATTTTAAAAATTAATTCCACCTAGAAAATGATTTTCTAGAATTTTTGGAATATTTTTATATTAAACCTTGTTGAGTTACCTTTCCAACAATACCTCATTTACCCTCTGAAGTCTTCGGATACTCCCAAAAAAAATCTAGAAATGGAGATGACATAATGCTACCCCTATTTTTAACCTAATTCTCGAATCTCTTTTATTGAGATGTTCGAATGTCTCAAAATCACCCATTTAGTCTCCCTCACAAAACCAACCCCTTTTGACCTGGATCAAGGTTAAAATTCAAAAAAAAAATAGGATTTCATATTAAAAGTTTCGCTAAATGAAGATGCTCCAACTCTACTACTCAAAGGGGATACTCTAACCTTATTTTTAATCAAAGTTTAAATTTTTTTCCTTGTTCCTAAATGTTTTCCTAACTTTAAGGATACTCTAAACCTACTACTCTGAGGGGATACTCCAACCCTATTTTTTAAATAAATAAAAATTATTTTTTTATTTTTAACTATTTTGATAACTCTATTTTAGGGGACACTCCAACCCCACTTACTGAGGGAATACCCCAACCTGCTTTTACCTCAAAAACTTAAAATTTTCTCTTTTTTGGATGCCTCAAACTGTTTTGATAAAAATTATCTTTGTTCTTCAAATTACCACTAAATCCAGACCGGTCTCTAAAATTGTAATCTGAGTTATTCTTCAATAATCGAAGGTAATTATGAGATACATTCCGATCGCCCCTCTTTTTTATGCTTTTTTATTTTTGATTGCTTGTTTATGATGTTATTATATTTCTTATTTTTTGCCTCGCTAACTTGTTTCCTTTTGTCGTGTTATTGTGCATTTATATTTAAAATTTTTTTGCTAATGAAATTTATAAGGTGATGTTTTGTGTTGGTATCTCTCCAGTGCCTAATACGAAACATCCAATTTTTAAAATCCAATCCGAACACTGTTTTCATAAAAAAATCTCTATGTTCTTTACATCTCTGAGGCGTATAGGTGATCTATATTTCCCTAATAAAAAACCTCAAATTACATTTCCAAAACTCCATGCATTAAAAAGGATTATATCTAAATAGAGACCAAATGGAACCGATTTAATCGAGACCAAAGTGAGATATAGCTTATAGGTACCAATTTTGAGCATCATAGGGATGCTAGTCATTCCATGCACGTAACCAACTCTCGAGCCTAACCAACAAATCTTTAGACTGCGTAGACCTTGAAATCAATGTTTCGAGTTTCGTAACTCATAACATTATTTTCAATAGGCATCCAATCTTGCCTAGCCTAAAATAATCAGTGGTGACTCCAAGTTTATGGCCAATTCATGGTGGCCATCTGGGTCTAGTTGGATAAGCGACTCGTCTGACGGTCCTTACCCCTTAATATTATCATGCCTAATCTAAATCCCAATCAAGGGATAGCTCAAAGGCTCAACCATAACCAACCATTATTTATTTTTAAGTCGAGCATGCTATGCCCTTCAGATCATCTAAAGTTTTAAAGGCCAAGCATGTGGCGATAGAATAAATGCCTATTGAAAATGCATTCTGAATTATGAAACTTGGAACATCAATTTCATGGTCTACATGGTCCAGAGATTTGACATTTGGGTTCGAGAATTGGTTACGTGCAATGAGGTACGAGCCTCCCCGTGTTGCCTAAAATTAGTACCTTTTTAGCCATGTTTTAACTTAGTTTTGGTTCCCTTGATTTTCAATTGTCACCATTTAAGTATAATCCCTATCTCATGTATGAGTTTAAAGAAAATAAGCATCGATTTTAAATAAAAATTTGAATCACCTATATGCCCTGGAAAGGTGAGGAACATATGGATTTTTGACAAAAAAATTTCTCAAATTAATTTTGAAAATTGAATATTTTATGTTAGATACTAGAAAGATGCTGACACCTCGTAATTTTTTAAAATAATTTTGAAAATGCGAATGCAAGATGACCATCACCAAAGAAATGTGTTAGTAAATGATAAAAATAGAATGACATCGCATAAAGTAAAGCACACAAAATAAAAAAATGGATAAGGGAAGGGTGATCGATATGTATCTCATGATTGCCATCGGCTTATCTAGAAAAAAAAACAAGTCGACAATTTTGAGACATCTTTGGTTCAATGATAAATTAAGGCTTAAAAATGATTTACATCATGACAAAATCAAAAGTAATAATTGCAAAAAAAATAAAAATAAATGAAGAAATAATTAAAAAAATTGGAAAATCCTAGATAGCTTTCAGCCAAGGTGTTTTTCTCTAACACCTTGGTTGAATCCAACAACAACAAAAAAAAAGAACTAAGAAAACACTAAACTTTTTAAGTTTCAAGGTTTTTAAAGGTACAAACACGTACAAAACTTATAAATTTTTGTTCATTTCATATATTTTTCTTTCTCTTCGTGAGTCAAAATCATATTAAGCTCATGGATTTCAATCCATGTTAAGAGGCTAAACATGATGACTATCAACAATTTTCTATATTTTGTTATTATATTGAATTTTTTTAATTATAGCTTTATTTTTTATGAAATATTATTGTTGTTGATGTGGTGTTGATTTTATCATATACATATATATGTTTACATTGTTTTTATTAATATTTTCATGTTAATATGTTGATAATATACATAAACCTATTTTTTATGATTTTATTTTTGTATTTAAGTTTGATGATATTTATTTATGGTTATTTTCATGATGTTGTGTTCAAAAATCTTAATGTTTGTTTTTTTTATGTTGCCTGAATTTCAAGGTGAAGTTTGTTCAATTCATTTTGTTATTTTTATGATGATTTTGATTATTTTGTGATTTTTTGAATTTGTAAAACTAACAAATAATTTCCTAACTTTTTTAAGCTATGGAAAGTTAGTTCCAAGCTTGATTTTATGTATATAAATATGATTTGTTGAAATTTTGGTGATTTTGGTATTATTTTCTAATTGTTGGAAATACATGGACTAAATTGAAGAAAAATGAAAAAATATTCTTTTAGTACTTTTTAAGCTTGGCTGAAAGCTTCATGTATGCCTAGGGATGTTTTTCATTCATTTTATCATGTTAAAATGCATTTTTATCATTTTAGGGTCATTTTGTAATTTTAGAAAGTCTTGGGACTAATTTGCAAAATTATAAAAAAAAAATTTACTTCAAGATCATTGGTGCTTGGTCGAATACGTATTGTGATTTTGGGTGTGATATCTATGATTTTTTGTGATGTGTTTGATGATTATTTATGATTTTCCATTAGGTAGGGACTAAATTGAAAAAATGAAAAAGCTTTAAGTTCATTAGGAAAAACCTTCTATTTAGGGTATTTGGCCATTTTTTAATATATCTAACATATCTCTGCTTTTCCAGAGAGGTATAGAAAATATTTAAAACTTTTTGTATTCTTTTAGTTTTTCTATTACGGTACAAATGAAATTTTGAAAAGTTTAGGGGCTTAATTGTAAATTTTTCATTTTAAGTTATGTTTGATATTTAATTTCCCATTTATAGTGAAATGATTATTTCTTGTTATTTTTAAGTCCTTAAGATTATCAACATACTCTCACATTGAAGGTATACCCTAGAGGCATTTTAGTAATTTTCCTTTAAATTGAGTCTTAAGTAGTCACCAAGATGCTTTTATGCCAAAGATATATATTTATGATAGGTTCACCCTTTTAGGATCATTTTTGAGTATTTAAGATTACCAGGATACTTTCATATTAAATGTATTCCCTAAGGGTATTTTGGTAATTTTTCTTGAAATCGAGTCTTACATAGTCACCGAGATGCTTTTATGCCAAAGGTGTATATTTAGGATAGGTTCATCTTTTTACGATCATTTTAGAGTCTTTAAGATTACCAAGATACTTTCATGTCGAAGGTATACCCTAAGGGCATTTTGTAATTTTCCTAAAACTGAGTTTGATATAGTCATCGGGATGCTTTTATGTCAAAAGTGTATATTTAGGATAGGTTCACCATTTCATAATTATTTTTTAGTCTTTTTAAGGTTACCGAGATACTTTCATGTTAAAGGTATACCTAGAGCATTTTCGTAATTTTGCATTAGAACCAAGTCTTATGTGATTACCAGGATACTTTCATGTAAAAAATACACATTAGGAAAAGGTTCATCATTTTATACTATTTTTGGGTCTTAGAACACTATTAATATTTTTAATAAAATAAATTTTTTTAAAAAAATATATGAAGGTAACATCTCCTAATTACAATAACACATGGAATTTCTCCCAAAATATGAAAGCGAGATATCTTTTTCAAAGTGAAAATTAAGATTTTCCATAAATTTCTTAAAAATATAACCTTTTTTACTCCTCCAATTATCCAATGGGGTACAAAAGATATTTTTATTTTTAAAACTTTTCATATTCCACAGTCTCTCCAGTGGGATGTGAAAGAAAATGAAAAAACTTTTGTGTTCTTCTAGTTCTCCAAAAAGTGCTAAACATATTTTTATTTTCAAAAATATTAAAAAATTGATATTCTTACAGGGAGTAATATATTTGTTTTACAAAATATTATATATGGGAATTATAATTAAATATTAAATATTAAATATTAAAATTAAATAAAAATCAAATTTTATGTTAATACATGATAAATAAGGTATCGATCTTTGAGCATCACAAGAAGGTCGATCCTTACTTATGATTGTAATTGACTCTCAGACCCTTTCATGAGATCTTTGATATTCTTGTAGATCTTGAAATTTATTTTATGGTTTCATAACCCTCAAAATACAAACTTTGATAGGCGACCAATCTTATCTAGCAAAAATAAATTAGTGGCAACTCCAAAAAAATGGTCATTTTGTGATGACTATTTAAAGTTAAGTTGAATAAATGATTCATCTTGACGACTCAATCATCAAAAACAAAAAAAAATAAAAAATAATATTAACGATGATATGAGCCTTTAAAAATAAAAGAATAATTGTGTATATATATATATAAACAAGGGGTATATCCACCATTTTAAATTAGGTTGGTCAGGATTCATATCCTGGCCATATTGCGACAACACAATGTAGAGCTTTTTAGGATTTTGGTTCTATAAAGTATTTGTATCGATACAAAACACCAATAAATTAATACCATATGAAATTTTCACCATGAACTAGCTTTTTCATCTAAGTTTTCCTATATTTCACCTTTCTAATGGTCATGGATCACTTCATAACCATACAAAAGGTCCTTTACAAACATTTTTACATTGAAACATAGGTTTAAGAACCACCCAAATGGATTAAGCCATTAAAGCTTAAATGAGCTTAGGTTAAAAAATTTTAATGTTCAAATCATGCATGGGAAATAAATGGCACCTAATTTTGTTATTTTCTAACTATTTTAAGTTTAGTTCAGTCTAATTTCAATGGATAGCTATTATGAGTTAAAGTTAAAACATCTTTCTTGCATTGAGGCAAGATATGGCCACTTGGAGTGGGGCTTCTTTTTGTGGGCATACAGCTAAGATTGTCCAGTAAACTCAGCAAAAAAAATATTCTCCATTTAGAAGGTTTCAATCCTTAATTAGACCACCCAGCTTTGTAGAGAGATAGCTTGCAAGCAAGCTTAGTTGAGTTGTCAAAATGTGATACACTTGCATGGGGATAAGGTGATCAAACAAAGAGGGTTAAAAACACTTGGGGACATTCATTAGAAGGATCATTTTAGTTCTAGAGTTGTGAAAAACTACAAAGAAAAAAAATAGAAAAAAAAAGTGAGAAAGAAAGACAAAAAAAGTGATAACTTTAATTTTCTGCATAAGGTTGTTTTCTTTCATCTTTTATCTTCATTTTGCATTTTTTTTTTCTCTTTTATGTGAGCTTGATAATTCTAAACAATGCTTAGGGGATGATTTGTGCCAAGCTATAAGAACCAAGTTATGGTTAAATCTTGAGCTATGACCTCAAATCACTATATTTTGTTATTCTTTAGTATTGCTTATTAAAAGTTCTTTAAAAGGAAAAACCAAGTTTTCATGAAGAAAATTTGTTTTCCAAATGTCTTATGTTGATTTTTTTTAGTTTCATGTAAGTTTTCATCATGCATTCTTCCATAGTTTGGTTTTGACTTTAGTCTTATTTTATTTATGTTTCATGATAAGTATGATACATGCATTTTATGGTATCTACATGCATATTGTCATGAATTACATGTCCATGTAATTTCCTATGAAGATATTGGAATTATGACAACACTATCATGTATATTTGTGAATCCATGTATGTTCATGTTAATAAGGTATTTTGAAAGTAAAATCATATATGATGCAATTTTTGTATGATATTAGTGAAAAATAATGTTTACATATGTATTTAGGAATGTTAGAAACTTTTAGAGACCATTTTGCAAATTTTTCCATAATTATTCCATTCATATTAAGAGCAATTTTGCAACTTTTATACATTTTTATGTCATTTTCCATGACTTAGATAAATTATGTCATTTCATGTCATTTTAGACATTTCCCATGACTTAAGGATTTTCATGCATTTTTATGTCATCTAAGTCATCTTATATGACTTAGGGACTTTTATGTCATTTCATGCATTTTAATGTCATCTAGGTCATTTTTAATGATCTAGGGACTCTGGTGAAATGTCATTAACTTATATGTCAACTAAGTCATTTCTATGACTTAGCAACTTTTATGTCATTTCATGCACTTTAATGTCATTTTGATCAATTTCCATGATCTAGGGACTTTGGTGCAATTTCATGAACTTTGATGTCATTTTTTCATTTCCCATGACTTAATGACTTCTATGCCATTTCATGCATTTTAATGTCAGTAGGTCTTTTTCCATGAATTAGGGACTTTAATGCAATTTCATGAATTTTGATGATATGAGGTCATCTTCCATGATGATATTTAAGTCATTTTCCATTACTTAGGAGTTATGATGCAAAATTTCATGCGTTTAAATCATTTTCTACAATTTAGGGACCATTCCATAATGTCCATGCATGCTAGGTTCATTGAGATTATTTTCCATAATCAAAGGATTATTTCCAATTTCATGTATGTACTTTGGAGTCATTTTTATGATGTTATTCTTTTAATTTAATATGCTTATATGTTAATTATAATATAATTTTTTTCAAAAAAAACTGTAGCAATATCCACGAGTTAAAATAGTCCATAGGTGTGCTTCCAATATATGGAAGTCATCTCATCGATTATTTTATACAGAGAAATACCCTCTTTAAATAAGTAAATCAGAATTTTTAATTTTCCCAAAAAATAAAACTTTCGTATTTCCTCTAGTTTTCAAAAGGGGTGAAAAAATATAATAATCTAATTTTCTTAAAATGAGAAAAATAATATTAATTATAAATTATTACAAAAAATGGGGAGTTATAATTAAATGTAGAAAAAATTAAAACCAATCATAATCAAGACTTTAGTTAACACGAAATTAAAAGGTACCAATTTTCAAATTTCATGAGAGGCATCCATCTTTCATTGTGATTGTAATAGACTCCTAAACCCTTTCATGTGAACTTTGGTATAAACATAGACCTCAGAGCTTGTTTCTGAGGGCTTTGTAATCCTTAAAATACAAACTCCGATAGGTGACAAATTTCACCTTGCCAAAACTAGATTAGCAGTGACTCCGAGTTATTTAGTCATTTTGTAATGACCATTTAGGATTAAGTTGGACAAGCGATTCATCTGACAATTATGTCCCATTCTAATATGAGATATAAAAAATTATTTGTTCAAGTCAGTATGTCAGATTCAGTTTAACACGTTGCAACACCTGTTTATTATATTGCCAAGATGAGGCACTAACAATGCATAAAGCGTAGTATATGCTAAGCCTCCATTAATTTGATGTATGTGTAGACACCTTATTTCATCCGAGCTAATTTTTAACAATCTGGGACATGGACATGAAAGGGGGCGATGATCGTCGCCCAGCGAAAAAATTTTTGAGGAAGTCAAGTTGGCCTATGGATCATATCAAAGATAAATACAAAGATGTGGCATCAAAAGACGTAGTTCAAGGTGTCTGGGGACAAAAGATATGAGAAAATTCACAAATTTCTTGGATGTATCGATACATGGTTCTCATGTATTGATATAATGCACCAACGATCCAAAAATTTGAAATGTCCCCATTTGTATTGATACAACATGTAAATGTATCAATACATGAGCTTATGTATCAATACTGGAGCTTATGTATCGATACTAGGCCACGCTAAGACCAAAACGTGCATTCTGCAAAGAAATGTATTGATATGTAGCAACATGTATCGATACAATGGTTCATAGTATCGATACAATGATCATTGTATCGATACAATGTTTGTTGTATCGATACACTTAAGGTTTTTGGACCAAATGTATCGATACATTCTGCAATGTATCGATACATGCAGGCCATTTTCCATGGTTTAGGAATTTTGACTCATCCTCCATTGATCAAAAACTCAATTTTAACTCGTTTCTTTGCATAAAAAAAGATCAAAACCCATATCATATATGAATTTGGACTTTTGAATTAATCAAAACATTTTTTCAAAGTCTAAATTAGATTAAAAAGGTCAATGTCACATGATCACCTTACTCTTCCCTAGTTTGTTGACTAGGATCACCATCAGCTACCCTATTTACTAGAAAATCATTTTAGCATTTAAACTAGCCACCCTATGTCCATCACAATGGTAGCAAGTTGCTCTCTACAGCCACTCTATCGCCATGAAGCTTACATCACTTTGTCCCCCTTGAGAAATGACCAAAAACACCTTCAATTTGGCTCCAAAATGCTTGCATAAGTAGACAACTGATATCTTATCTAAAAGAACTTTGGATTCCAGGTTGTTTTAGCTTCCAAAACACATTCACACATCAAGAAAAACCAAATCCCGTAGCTCTTCATTCACCACCCAAAAATAGCCCCAAAACACTCATTCCCAACCATTACAATTCTAAAAATCACCCTCATCCATACTAGAACCAAAACCTCATTGTTTCACTCTTTTTCTTGCTTATTAACAACAAGGAAAAGAGGGAAATTCAAGCGATCTCTACTGCTCCAACTATTTGGCCTAAATTGAAGTCTTATTGGTCTAACTTCCTACTTTGTCATTTTCATTTTCTATTTTCCAGCACCTTCAACATTTTAGTGAGGTCTCCATGTTTCCATCACCCTCTTAGGATTATCATGCATTATTATGGCTTTTGGTTGTGGTAGTTTAGGATTTGGATGCCTTAATGCCCCTTTGATGTGCAAAATGCCTCATTTCATCCTCATTATTTTGATAGCTCTTGCTCATGCATTTTATGCCATATCCATGTGTCTTGTTATCCTTAATCCATGTAGGAATCATTAGCCTAACACATTTCAAGCACATTTATACATTAGCTTGATAAAGTTATGTGCATAACATTTTCTTTTCAAAATGCATAACACTTTCTTCATCCAGACCATTGATAAAGTTAGCATCCCCATTCATGTTATGTGCCATCCCCTTGTATGTTCATTGTCTTCTCCTTATCGAAATGCATGTTTGATGGCTATCAAAAACTAATTTTCAAAACATCCCCAAGCCAAGCATGTTAACCTCAACCAATGAAGATTAGCATGAACTTAGCATTTTCCTTAAAGTTAGCAAAAAATCTTGGGAAAAATTAAGTTTCCAAATCTAGAATCTTGATTAAACTAGCTTAAAACTTCTGATTTTCCGACAAAAATGGCCTTGCACTTGTTCCCTAAATGTTTGTGCCTCGTTTTTGGGTCTAAATCGTAAGTGGTATGATCAATGGACTATTTCATCATCCCAAACTACTCCGGGGCTGTCCAAATGAGTTCATGATGCTCATGCCACTTTTTCCCTTCAGTCATGGATGTTTGAATGTCGATGATTCGAGTTTGGACCCGTAAACATAAAGAAAATAAGAAATATCCTCTACTTTACTTTATCCCTTGCTGGCAGCATCACTATTGCAAATTGAAAAATCACTTTAAAATCCCAAATGATTTTTTCTGAATTTCATAATATTTTTCTCTGAAATTGTGTCAAAATATCTTTAAAACAAGCCTCGTGCACCCCTAGATCAGTCTGGATGAAAGAGTTATGATTTTTCAAACCTAGACTGTCCAGAATCCCTAGAATTAACAATGTGCATTCTGGTTGGGTCCTTTGGGCCCACTAAACGATTTTTCCAAATCTGTCCAACATTTTTCCTAAAAAATACATGAAATTCCCTTCCTGGAAAGGTATTATTTGTAATTTTTTGATACCAAATGAGTCCAAGGTGATTTTTCAAATTTTAACATACCTTGTCTCTCATATGCTCTACTAGCAGCGTAATTAATCCGAACTTGAGAATTTATTCCCTTAGAATGTGAGCTTTTGGGATATTAGGAATATTTTTAGATTGACCACCATTGAGTTGCCTTTCTAAAGGTATCTTGTCCACCCTCTAAAGCCTTCAAACCAATTTAGAATAAATTCGGGAAGTGGGATGGTGCGATGCTATCCCTTATTTTCGGTTATGGTCAAAATTGAGGTGTTTTCCTGAGCCTCGTCTCGAGACATTCGAATGTCACCATATCACCCTGATCAGCCTCGAGAACATGCTTTGACCTCCCATAGGCTCGTATCAAGGCATGAACATATTTACATCTTTACCATCCTTATTCACCAAAAGTCGTCAAAATGCTCACCCATCTTATAAATCACAAGGTTTTGTCAACTTAATTTTTCCAACTTGATTTCTTTAAAGAAGTGTCAGATATGCCACTTTCGGGGATACTCCAACCCCGACCTTCCAAAAGGATACTCCAACACTGCTCTTTAAATTTGTCAAGATCTAAAACAAATCTTCCTTTGTTAAATTATTTGTCATCCATGGGGATACTCCAACCCCATCTTTTTGAAGGGATACTCTAACTTATTTTTCAACTACAATTAAATTTTTCTCCTTCTCGGACTTCCCTGAATATGCAAACAAACCTCGTTTAATCAAGAAACCCAGATGCATCTCAAAAATTGTCGATTCGATTATTCCCAGGTAATTGATGCCAATTGCGAGATAAATTTCAATAGTCTATCCCTTTTCTTTATCATTGCATTGAATGATCCATGTTATATTACTTCATTTATTGCCTTACTAACATGATTTCTTTGTAATTATTATTTGCATTCATGTTTTCCAAACATTTCAAGTAAAATTCAAGGTAATATTCCGCATGGGTATCTCTCCAGTGCCGAAAGTGGAATATTCTATTTTTCAAAGTAAAATCTAGAGATCATTTTTATTGAAAATTTCTATATTCCCATCTCTCTAGGGCATATATGAAATTAAATCTTTTCATCAAAACCTAGATTTGTATTTTTATAAAATTCATGCATTAAAAAGGGGTTATATCGAAATAATGATGAGTTAAGATCGAAAGAATCGAAACTAAGATAAGCATAACTAGTGAGGTACCAATTTTAGGCATCGCGAAAAGGTTTGTACCTTATCGTGCATAACCAACTCCCAAACCCAAATGGGGAATCTTTGCACTGCATAGACCATGGGATCGATGTTCTGAGTTTCGTAACTCAAAACTTGGGTTTTAATAGGCATCCGGTCATGCCTAGCTTAAAATGATCGGTGGTGACATGCGTTGGCCATTACGTGATAGCCATCCGAAACCAATAAGATGAGTGATTCATCTTATGGTGCCCTTCACTGTATCATAAGTTAAAAATTCGTACATTCTTATTCTCATCACATTGCAAAAGAAAAGTCTCGGTCAAGAAGACATTTTCAAGTTAAAAAAATATTTTAAGTCGTATGCACCCATAGATCCGCGAGGATCTACCATGAGGTACGTTGTGACAGTATGCAATTGATCTCATGAGTTAAAGTTTTGTGATGCTTGGGATAGCATACGGGTTCTTGTTATGAGAACAAGTTCACTAAACATGACAAGTTATGAGAGTTCCAATTGTTATCTCACTCAAATGTCTATGGAAATACTCTCATTTGTCATTAATGTAAGTGATCCTCGAACATGTGACACCAAGTCACCTAGTATGTGAATCTTTATACCTATAAATCACATGGTCTGGTCCAAAGGATGGATGCCTAAGGTAAGGTGGCTTTAGGCATGCTATGAAGCATACTAAAGGTAGATGAGTCCAGTGAGGATTCATTACCCAAGTGATATGAGAGGACATATCTCTCTTGTTTTTGGCACGTGCTAACTAAAAATCCTTGGCCAAGAAAATATTTATTATGGAGTTAATACATAGGGGCTATAGGTCAAATATGGAAGGGTTAAGAGCAGGCACTACCTTCTCTAGCATAGATGATGAAAAGATTGAATGCCCTTAACCAAATAATTTATATTTGACTAAAAGTCTTGTCAAAACCAATTTGACTCTCCTTGCATGTTGGTGGCCATGATTCATGGCTATATGCTAATCTTAGTTTATAAATATAAATGCCCTTAACCAAATAATTTATATTTATTGCTGATGTGATGAGAGCCTAATAGGTCACATACCTAAAGGTGATTTTGTGGAAATTAAAATAAGACTATGTTTAATTAACTAAAGAGTAAAAGTTACTCAAGTAGAATCTGAATTGTTCAAAAGGCCAAAAGCTTAATTGTAAATAGTCCAAAAGTTGGAAAACACTTACCCTAGGTATTAATATCAATGTTTAACCATCCCCGCTAAGGATTTTTGTTAGTTATGCCACTTTTTCTCCCTCCCTAAGCAAAAGTTCAAATTTATCTTGGTAGAGAAAACCATTTTCTCTAATCGTTTTAATTTTGATTTTAAGGAGATCAAAGGCTAAGGGAAGGTTTGAGATACCTATACCACTAGCATAGATCCTAGCAAAACATAGTCTCCTCCTTTTAAAAGTTTTCAGAGTCACCTGTGTGGATAACCATTAGAAGCTAGATGCTTGGACCGCTTTGGTTTGCTCGAGATGGGTGTACAAGAACGGGCGAGCAAGGAATTAAAGCCAAGGGATTTGGCTAACCCTAGGCTAAGGTGTAAGAAATTTCATATTTAGTTTGTTTTTTTTCTTAAACTAGAAAATTTATCAAACACATGCAAGATGATTTAATTAGAGAGTCTTAGTATTGTTTGTTTGTATCATTTTTCTTTGTGCTTATTTATGATTTAATTAAATTTTTATAATTTATACAAGCACAAATCCAAGACTTTCTATAGTCTCGAGTCCATTACCACTTGGGGGAGAAAATGTTAAGGGGGTGCCTAATTCAAGAATACCCTTTTCAAACCAAACTTAGAAACTTATTTTAACAAAAACTCTATGCTTTGCCACACCTCATGGACATAGGGAATTTTGGATTTCTAAAAGCTAGGTTATCTATTTCAAAGTTCACCCAAGCATCTTAGGGGATTATGATTATTATCGAAAATTAAAACAAGCAAATCAAATCCAAAAATAATATATGGCTATATGGTACTAATATAGGGCATTATTGGGGTGCTAATCCTTCACCATGCATAACTGACTTCCAAACCCAACCTTTTATTTTGGTTTTCATGCAGATAATAAAATCAATCATTTTTAAATGAATTTCAAATTTTAAAAGGATCGATTTTAACAGGCATCAATTCATACCTAGCCCAAAAAGATTGGTGGCAACTCTAATTTCTTGGCAATTTCATAGTAGTCATATAGAAAGTCAAGCAAGTGATTCACTCTAGAGATCTCCCCCAATCCATAAAATTTTTATTTCCCCTAGTTGAATCTGCAAGGTTCATGTTTTGACACGTTAGGACTTAAGTTTTTGAATTTTCTAGGTGTAAAGAAAAAAGAGCTTCAAAGAGCTTAAAGATGACAAAGCAAGGAGCAAGAACATGCAACAAGTAAGGCTAGTGCTTCGACTCCAAAATCTGGCCTATAGCTCCAACAAGTTTGCCCACTAGCAATGTAGGACCCTAAAGGATGGAATTGTACCAGTAGAAGCTAAGACTATAATGTGAACTTAACCCTTTTTCTTATGGGAAATTTTATATTCCAAGTTTTTAAGGCTTTATAAATAAGACTTTTTAATACTTAAATAAGAACTTTTTATTATTTGGTAAACCTAAATTTTCTAAAAAGAGAGTAGCCACCAAAAGTTTTCAAAAGAGAAAAGAGATTTGGAACATTTCATTGAGTGTTTGAATAAAATTATTAATACATGGCTGATGAGGTTGAAAAGACAAAATTAAATTGCATTATTGGTAGATTATTACATATGACATGATTGTGACAAATGTGTCAACAATAACATTAAGGGGGAAAATGAGTGATGAGATAAAATATTAAAGTGTTCCTTTTAATATTTACAATAAAAATGATCATGTTTTGCCAATTCTCTTCCTCTTATCATCTTGCCTAATTACATGGACTCAAATATCAATATTTGATATTAATATGTTTTCTTGTGTAAGATTTCCTTAAAAAATATATAAAAATTAGATATCTGAACATATATATACATTTTATAATAATGTTTTAAATAAATATATTTGTATATGAATACAAATAATACAATAACATATATAAACAAATATGTTTATTCGCATTTGTATTTATTCATATAAAAATATTTTATTTTAAATGCTTTTTATTTAATTTTTTCATTTAAATATTATTTTTGCTGTATTCATATTTGTCGTAGCGTGGCCCGGATACGAATCCTACCAAGCCTGACTTAAATGGCCTTCGCTCCTATATTTATTAAATTTATTACTATTTTATATTCTCTTATTTTTATAAGTCATATCATTATTGACATCTTCCTATTTTTGGGGATAGGGTGATCGAGATGAATCGCTCACTCAACTTAACCTTAAATAGTCATTACAAAATGACTATTTATTTGGAGTCGCTACCAATCTATTTGGGTTAGGTGAGATTGGTCACCTACTGGAGTTTGTATTTCGAGGGTGACGAAACCCTAGAATACAAACTCCAAGGCTCGCAATCATACTAGAGATCATATAAAAGGGTCTGAGAGTCGGTTACAACCACAACTAAGGATCGACCCTCTCGTGATGCCCGAAAATTAGTACCTTATTAATTACGAGTTAACTTGAATTTTAATTTTAATTCGGTTTCAACATATGACATTTAATTATAGATTCCTAAAATAATACCACTTCCTAAAACTCAATAACAATCTAAAATGACATGTCTATTCCTAATGTGTTCCTTAGACACAAATCACATAGGACTTGTTCTAGCAAAATTAGCAAAATGCTCATAGGGTATACCTTTGACGTGAAAGTATTCTGATACTCCTAATGGACAACTAAATGACCTTAAAAAGCTAAATGAATCCTAAACATTCACCTTTGGCATAAAAGCATCACAGTGAAAAAAATTAAAAAAATGCCCTAAGGTATACCTTTGACATGAAAGTATCCCGATACCCCTAATGGACATTAAAATGACCTCAGAGGGCTGAATGAATCCTAAACATTCACCTTTAGCATAAAAGCATCTCGGTGAGGAAAATTATGAAAATGCCCCTAGGTATGCCTTTGGCATGAAAGTATCCAGTACCCCTAATGGACACTAAAATAATAAAAACTAGATGAACCTATCCTAAATGTGCACCTTTGGCATAAAAGCATCCTGGTTACTATCTAAGACTCGATTT
>JBBYHL010448724.1:0-16400 GCA_038381835.1 Adansonia madagascariensis | reverse complement strand
GAGATCGTAATTAGGTTGGTTCCGGTTGAGTCATTTAATATTTGGATTATATCAAATTCGAAAAATTATTTTGGAGTTGAGATTAGTTTTTGCTTTAAATTTGGATCATTCACAACATATATTTTAATCAAGAACGGTTGTTGTCCATCCATTTGAGGTATAAAATTCAATAATCCAATTCTTCCATGTCGAAAAAAATGAAAATATAAATTCTTTCTATTATATTGAGCTGATATATAAATTCTGATTAAATTTCAAATTATCTCACTTTCTTTTTTTATATTCAAAGATAATTAAAATTGTTAATAATTATTATATAAGTAACTAATTATACATTGATTTCACCTACAAAGTAGGTGTGCATAGGACTAGCTATATAATGTGACAAAGTTGGTGTCATAAATTAACAAACTGACTAACTCGGTTCATAAACTTATTAAAAACCAAATTGTTCATAAACTTATTAAAAACCAAATTGAATTTATAATATAAAATACAATTATAGGTGTTTATGTATTTTACTTTTTTAAAAAAAAAAAATAAAATTACTTCCCACTTGACATTACCAAAATAATTTTTTTTTTATTAAAAACTACCTAACATATTGTGTCATTAAATTATTTATTTTAAATTATATTTTTAATTCATTATTATGTTCATTTTCACTCGCATAATTAGTTATGCCATAATCTAATAAATGAAAAAAAGTAGTTAATGGCGTATATTAGGATATACTTGGTTGTTCATTTTGCACATAACCTTATATATTTTTAAAAAATATATATATGATTTTTAAACATTAATTTAAGCAAACCCTCAAATTAAAAATTAGTGAGAATTTTGTAAATATATACTGTGTTTTTACTTTTATTGAAAACTAGTTTTTTGACCATATGCTTGCACATGAATTGTTTACCATTATGAATAAGTATTTAATAGTATTTTGTCTATAATTTATTATCATGCTATTCATTATTAATATGTCATCTATTTATTTATCATTTTATTCATAATTTACTAATATATTATTAATAATTAATGCTACGTTATCAATCATTTATTAAACTAAGAAAAAGTCTAATGCACGTTATTAATTAGTCATTACTGTATTATTAATCTTTTACTCTTATGTTATTCATCATTTTAATTCTTTGGAAATTTTTCTAAATAATTATTTTATAAGTTTTTTATGTAGATACATTCAGTATGGTGCTTGTAAATTAATGGTAGATATGAATTTACTTAAATTTTATTTAACTTATATAACCTTTTTCGTAACTTTGGTATACAAAATTAATAAATTTTTTTACTTTTTTTTCTTAATATTTATCCAAAATTGAAAGTCTCAAGCATATTTCGTAAGAAAATTGCATACATATTCATCAACTTAAAATTACTAAAATATAAGATAACTATTAAAATAACAAATATTTTATAACTTTTAAAATATATTAATTTGAAAAGTAAGGATTGTTTTTAACAATTTTGATGTATTATTTAGTAATTATAGCCATATACATATATACACTTTTTACCTAATTATTAAAATAAAAAATAGTTCTGTAAGTTGTTTACTAGAGTTCACTAGAGTTTGTAATTAATTACTAGAGTTTACTATTGATGCACATATTGGTGACAACAGAAGTAAAATATTTGAATAAAAATTATAAAATAAATAGAAAATGATGTGCATGTGTTTATTATAAATAAAAAAAATTAAGTTCTTAACGTAAGAGTTAAACAAAGATTAGTTTTGGATTTTCTCTGTTCAAATCAAATCAAATAATATTTATAAGATAAAGATTCACCTAGAATTGTCAGCTTCATAACTGAATTGCGAAGTTAATCTTTTAATTGACATAATCATAAAACTTTAAATTAGAACCCAATTTTAGTGTTATAAAGATAATAATTATTTTAATTAAAAGTATAAAAATTATTTATCATTTATTTATAACTTATAAATTTTTGCAATTATAATTACAAAATTTACTATTATATTACTAAATATTTAGTATTATGTTATCAGTTGTTTATTCATTATCTTGCTATTTTGTCAATTATTCATTATCATATTATTTATCATTTACTAATATGTTATTAATCATTAAATGCATGTATTATTCATTTACTGATATATTATCAAGTATTTTTTTACATGTTATTAATCATTTACTATTATGTTGTTATTAATCTTTTACTACTATTAGATTATTCATTGGCCAATTATTTAATTTTTTTTTACATATAATTTTATTTGGTAAAATTTTTCTAAAACTAATCAACTTATTACTGCAAATTAATACTATGTACGAATGTACTAAAATATTACATAATTATAATAACTTTTCAGTAATTTTTTGTATGTAAAATTATTAATAGAATATGTTACCTTTTTCATCATTTTTTGTCTATGATTTTAAAAATCTCCTATGTATTTTTTAAGAAATAATCTATAGAAATTCATCAATTTATAAGGTTTTTAAAATATAAGATACATGTTCAAATAATGATAGTTCTATGACTTTTTAAATAACTTAATATATAAATTATTTTTGATAATTTTGATTTATTATATAGTAATATTGGAAACACAATCCTTTATCAATAACTTTTGCAAAAAATATGAGAAAAAAATTTAGTAACTTACTGATTGTTACTAAGCTTTAGATAGTTTCAAAAACTGTCAGTGACTCTGATATGTTAAATTAGATTGTTACTAAGCTGTAAATAGTTTTATAAATTTTCAGTAACTTTGATATGCTAAACTTGTAATATCAAAGTATTTAAATATTTTATAATATATAACTAACCTCGAAATATATAATTATTTTTTATAACCTTTATATCGACAATAACTTTTATGGCTAACATGAGAGAAATTATAAAATTTGTAGCTAAAAGTCAATCATTGTTATCACTAGACGCGCATGTGTATATATATGTATGTATATATTTATGCATCATAAAAATAAAGCATATAATATACGATAATACAAATATTGCTCTTTAGAATTTTTATAATTTAAATTTTAATTTGTTTAAATGAATAAAATAAATATATGTTTTAAAGACATATGAATCAATTCTAACTATTACAGAAGATAATAATAAATTATAGTTCGTTTTTTTTTTGCACATCTATGTATACTTAGAATTAATTTAACTTAGAAGTCATAAAAGAAACAATTTAAGCATATATAGCTAATTTTGGCAAAGCAAAAAGTTACATACAACTAATGAGTTAATCGTCACAACTTTGATTAAAGATAGTTTTCCTTATTATTAATGACATACATAATATTTGTCTTTTACCTAACATATATTTAATATATTTTGCTAGGTAAATAACAGGAATTTAACTCATTATTCACAATTTATAAGATTTTTGAAATTTCAATGCTCCGTTAAATTATACTAGTTATTTTCTCATCATTTTGGTTTAGAGTAAACACTTTATATTTTACTTAAAATAGTTTAATTTTTTGTAGACTATATTTTTGAATATTTAGTTGATTTAAATTTAAATAAATTAATAAAAATTACATATTTCTATAGGATAAATTTATTAATTTAACTCATTATTCACAATTTATAATGCTTTTGAAACTTACACTGCTTTATTAATTTACATTAGTTTTCTCCTCATCATTCTTGTTTAGGGTAAATACTTTATATTTTAATTGACATAGTTTAATTTTATGTGGACTTTATTTTTATATATTTATTTGATTTAAATTTTTATTAAATTTATAAAAGTTACATATTTAAATCAGAAAAATTTATTAACTGAACTCATTATTCACAATTTGCAAGTTTTATATGTGGACTCTATTTTTAAATATTTAATTGATATAAATTTAAATAAATAAAAATTATATAATTAAATAGGAAAAAATTTACTAATTTAAATGATTGTTCAAAATTTACAAGGTTTTAAAACTTACGCTACTACATTATCTTCTAATCACTCCGATTTAAGGTAAACACTCTATATTTCATTTAGCTATATTAGCAAAAATTATATAATTAAATACAAAAAATTTACTAATTTAATTGATTGTTCAAAATTTACAAGGTTTTAAAACTTACACTACTACATTATCTTCTAAACACTCCGGTTTAGGGTAAACACTCTATATTTCGTTTAGTTATATTAGCTTTAAATTGGTCTTGATTCTGATATAATAAAAATTTAAGCTTAATTAGCTTGTTTTTAAAGATTTTCAACTTGTATTTTTCTTTGGATCACTTTGAAAATACTTTAGAAAATATTAAAATGATTTTAACTCTTTAAGTTTTCTAAAAAATGTTGTTCTTAATGCATACTTGTGTAAAAAAAAATTTTGAGATAAGTTAATACCCAAGGAAAATACTTATTATAAGGTTTCTTAAAGTAAATATCAATACCCTTTATGTATGTATCAATAGAGGCCCTTGACAGTAACTTGTGTTTTTAGGAACCCTAGAATGTATCAATACATAGCTTGATGTATCGATACCTTTTGGTTAAGTATTGATACCCCGGTTTAATGTATCAATAACTTATCCCCTAGTAGTCATATTTCAAGGGTTTTAAAGGCAATGTATTAATACTGGCAGTAAAGGTATCGATACTCAACATAGAGAAAAATGAGAAGGCTTATTTATAAAGCATCCAATTACTCCAATCCATCCTAATTAATTCCCAATGGCCACAAAACCATTTCCTAGCTATAAATAAGCTTCTCCAAACCCCTATTAGCAAGAGACATCAATAGAGAAAGACTAACGCCATATCCTTTATCTCTCTTAAGTTTCTCAAGTAGTTCATATTATATAGGATTAATTCTTCCTTTTTTTCATTGTATTCATGTGTGCTATTATCATCGTAATCTTTCTTTATTATGCCTAAACCTTGTAAACACCCACCTTTTAGAGGTATTTCTTATTTACTCCTAAAACCTTTGTAAAAAAAGGAGACTACTATCTAAGCCATAAAAAAGTTAAAGCTCATATCTAAGCCTTGAAAAGATAAGTGGAGAAGAGATTTCTATTTTAACCTATTCAAAAGATGAAGAGTTTAAAAGTTATAGCTTGTCCTTAAAAGGTAACAATTTAAGTTAATAGATTATGGAACTCTTTGGCAGTTGACGTTAAAGGAGATGACATAGGCATGAGGTCAAACCTCTATGAATAGTTAAATTTAATTTTCTATCCTTTCTTACTTAATTGCTTTATTTATTCATTAACTTGCAATCAAGATTATTGCATCATTCATTTCAATTTCAATTTCAATTGTTAGTGTTTTAATTTACAAAAGAATTTGAGAAATTAATTCCCTTTCCTTCTTGATTTAATCACCACAAGTATTAATAAGTGGTATCAGAGCTTTAGTTTCTATTTTGTAAGTTTAATCACCTTGAGCGAAGATCCTAGATAAAGACCAAAGAAAATGCAAAGTGGTGATCTGATCGATATTGGCCAAGAGGGACATTTGATTATAAGGCCTTCATTCTTTATTGGTGAAGATTATGCTTATCAGAAAACAAGAATGAGTTATTTGTCCAAGCTAATAATTATCAAATATGGAGGATAATCATGAAAGGTCCATTAATCTTTCGAAGATAGTTAGAGAAGAAGCTCCAAAGTAAGAAAGAGAATGGGATGAAAGAGATATAAAGATGGCTTAACTTAATGCCAAAGCTATATATACTTTATTTTATGCATCAGGTCCAAATGAATACAATAGAGTATCTCTATGTGATAATACCAAATAAATATGGGACAAGTTGGCACTTACATATAAAGGAACAAATGAAGTCAAGGAATACAAGATAAGCATGCTCACCCTTGACTACGAAATGTTCAAGATAAAGTTAGAAGAGAGCATCAAAAATATGTTCGGTTGTTTTATGGATATCCTAAATGGCTTAAAGAGTCTTAAGAAGGCATATCCCAACAAGGAGATAGGTAAAAAATTGCTAAATAGCCTTTTCAAAGTCTTGTGAAGCTTAGATGATCATAATTTAAGAGTCAAAGGATGCAAGTTCACTTTTCTTAGATGAGCAAATGGGCTCCCTCATTACTTAAAAGTTAAAGATGAAGCATGGGTAAGAGCAACAGAAGAAAGTTGAAGTTGCATTGAAATTCTTCATCAATAAGAAAGAAGATGATAATGTTGAAGAAAATAGTGAAGATGAAACTAGCATAAAAAAATGTTCACGATGGAGCTAGAAGAGAGCATTAAGGAGAAGTCAAAGATTAATATGCTCACCTTTAGATGAGCATTGAAATCTTTGATGCTCTCTACTAGCTTCATCTTGAACATTACATAGTTAAGAGTGAACATGCTAATTGTGGGTCCCTCGACCATCTTTTTTAATGCATTGAAATCTTTTATGAGCTACTTGGTTCCCTCTTACCTATGAGTTAAAATGAAGCATAAGCAAGAGCAAACCAAAAAAGGTTGGAGTTGCATGCAAATTTTCATCAATAAAAAGAGAAGGATGATGTTGATAAAGATAGTGAAGATGAACGGATGATCGTCTTTGCCAAAGGGTTTAAAAGTTCATAAAGATGAACAAACGAAAATCATATCAAAGAAGCCAGGTTGATCAATTTATGTGCTAATCATCCAAGAAACCAAGCAATGCAAGTATGGTTATCCTTTAAAGAAGAAGCAAAAGGCCAACAAGAAAGCAATGGTAGCCATATAGTGTGATAGTGGTGCTTCCAATAATTAATGACTATAAAGATAATGAAATGCCTAACTTTTGCTTCATGGCTCCTGATAAGCCCAAATAACCTTAAACTCGTATGATTCTAATTCATATAATTTAGATAAATTACAAGATGTGTTTGATGATTTGGCAATAAAGTTTGAGGAAATGAATTTAAAATATAGAAACTAATTTCAAAGTAATAGGTTAAAAATGGTTTGTTGTTGAAATCAAAAATTAAATTAGAAAATCAAAACAAAGATTTGAAAAATAATTTTAATTTCTTTAAATGAGAAAATTGAGATCTTAGAGAAAATTTAAAAATGAAATTTGAATGTTTGAAAATTTGAAAACAAATTATAAGATTCTTTTCATATGACCAAATATGTTCTTTTCGTTACCATGGTGATACTTCACGTACTTGTCCTTTTAAGAAAAGGACTCAATTTAGCATTAGGCTAGTATGAGTTCCAAAAAAAATAAGGGACATGGTGACCAAATTTAAGGACCTAAAGCAATTTAGGTACCAAAATCCAAATGATTATCTATTGTATGAGTATTGGAACTATGCACAAAGCAATTTAATTGGATACTCTAAACACATAAAAAGAGATTATGTGTAACCTTTAAAGCTTAAGCTTATTGATTGTATATTTTGGTTTCCTATTTATGTTTAATGTATTATTTGGTTTTTATTGATATATTTCAATTTTGAGTTGATTTGTTAAAGCAAATTGTCTTTAAATGAAAACACATCTTGCATCTTGAATGAAATATGAGCTTAATGAATATGCATTTAATACTTAAGTGCTTAATAATGGTATATTTCAATAATTTGTGAAATGATGTTATTGAAGCATGAGCTCTAGCATGAATTTTTGCATGAAAGTTTAATTTTGATTATATCATGCTTTGAGATATTATGATGTATGCTTGCATGATTAAGTTATATTCATGCATATAGGTGAGGGAGCATACAAAGCTTAATGACTTTAATTTTTAAATATTTTAATTTTAAAATGAAAATCATTTTTGCAAAATAGTACTTTGTAATGCAAAATTTTATTTTAGCAAGTTCTTATGCATAAAATGGTTTTGAATATCTTTATAAACTTGCTTAAACAAAGAATTTTGTCAAACTTGCAATGTTTTAATTTTTTTATGTGTTTAATGCAAGTTTCGAAGGAGTTTTAGAAATTAAAAAAACAAATCATATGTTTGAGAAGTTATGGGCATTGAAACAATTTAGAAAATTTTGAATTGTGTTTTAAAACCTTTAAAAGGTTCAAAGAGCTTTATAATGTTTTTTTTTAATATTTTGCTCATTTTAGTTGAAATTTCAAGGTAAATATGAGTTTCAAGAGTTGACTGCTTGTTTCCTTGATTTAAAAGCCAAACGATCACTTGAAAAACTTTGTTTTGACATTTAAAGTTTTGTTGAAAAAGTTCAAGTTTATTAAGAGTGTGCTTGAAAAGGTTTTTAACATTTATTTTAGCCTTTCTTACCAAAAATGAATTTTAAGGTTCTAAAATTTCAATTTTTTGAATACATTAAGCTTTGATTAATCTAACATATTGTGTACAAATTATGAAATTTTCTTTTTGTTCATGTTTTATAGCTTAAACAAATTTGGTAAATATCGAATATGACTATGAACTTGTTTACTATTTTTTGAATGAAAAATCCCAAGTTCAATGCTTTAATGTTGCATATTCCTAAAACATAAATGCTTTATATAACAAATATATATAATATTCTCAAATTTTGCCTTAGAAGTTATTTTCATTTAAACTTTTGCTTTTTCAAGTAAGTATTTATGTTTAAAGATAAAAAGTTTGCTTAATGACTTCAAATTATAGATTCTAAAATTAAAAAATTGCAAGTTTTTCTAAGTTGCTTTTGAAAAAGAAGTCATATGTATTGATACTAAAGTATCGATATCTTAAAATTTTCTAGATTGTTTTGATACCCCATTCAATATGTACCGACACTTTTAACTAAATTTTGTAAAAAGCCAAAAATGTCTAGAATGTATTGATAGTTGCTCCCCATTTATTGGTACCCACAAGCAAAAATGAGCCTGTTGAGTTGTTTTTAAGCTAAAAATGTAATATTGATCTTTTTTGTAAGATTTTGCCTCATATGCTTCAATTTTAGCAACTCTTAATCATGATTAACATCATTTAGTGACTCATCATATGCTTTTATATAATGTTTGATAAATTGATAAGCTTCTTACTAATCAAATGCATGAACTTGATGTTTATATTATATCTTAGTGTTTGTATGTACTCTTTTTTCAGATTGACTAAACATTTTTTTCAATTGGTATCTTTTGAGCTTATTGAATATCTATTTATACATAATAAGAGGTATCTTTAAGCTACTAATGCTTATTTTTGCCAAAATATCCTTTAAGTCCATGCAACGTAAATTAGAGACATGCATATGAAATACAAACAAACAAGCATACATCTTCATTGAAATCATACCTAGAATATCAAAAATTGCTTAAAACACTTAGAATTATGGAATCAAAGTCAAATGAACATATCAACAAAACTTGGTAAGTTTGAGATAATTGCTAAACTTATGCTATACAAACTTTTATTTTTTGGTAATAAGTTTAATGACATACATGAGTTGATAATTGACAATTAGTATTTTTGTATGTCATGTGTGCTTAAAATATTTACTTAATGTAAATCTTTGAACATGTCTACAAGTTAAACTTCTTGATACTTTTAAATTGTCTTAACTTATAGTTTATTATGATTATGTTTAACATTCTTATGCATGTTCATTGATTAATTAAACCATCTTTAACCACAATTGGTAGATATCTCCTTATACTTATGTCTAAGTAGCATCTTATGTTCACAATTGGCATGAAAATAGTAAAAATTGACATATTGTGCACTAACATTTGGCATATTCTTTTGTAATATACTTTTGGCATGATAGTTTACTTTCAAATTAATCAATTAGTTTTTATTGTCAAATATCATGAATGAGCATTTAATTTTCTTACTTATGGAAGTTTTCCATGTTTTACTTGAATTTTTTCCCTTCCATATGGTTGATTGCTTGATTATGAGTAGTTTGCATGCAAACTCTTAGTTGACATTTGTTATGCATAGGTATTTCTTATAATAACAAGTGGCATATCTTCTTTACTTATAATCTTGTAACTATGTGCTTAGTTGCTTACAAATCAATACATGAATCCTTTGAACTCTTGAATATACTTCATTGTTTATTTTTTAACAACTGGTATATATGAATTTTATTTAAATGATTTTTATAATTGGTTGTGTTTCTTTTACATAATATCCTTAGCTTTGAATGATCTTCTTTTTTTTATAACAAAAAGAAAGAGAATTTTTGGGTGACAAACTTGCTTGCTTTAAAGGAATTTGTATGCATCAAAGCAAATATAGGGAAATTTACTTGCTTTAAATGAATATGTATGCATGAAAGCAAATATACGAAAAATTTCATACATGTATATAGTAGTTATGGACATCTATTTTTGTCCAAGCCTCTATGAACTATTATCAAGCATCTCAATCATCACCAAAGCCATTTGCCTATGCTCATGACTAACATAGACCATCTCAAACTGAGGTAAGAGTGACCGAAGAGCCAAAATGGAATAAAAACATGCAAAATCTACCAAGGGTATCGATACCTTGGCTCTAATGGTCAAAAATTTAAATATTAGAGCTTGTATTAGCACCCTCATGGATACAGGGGTGTGGCAGTATTGAAATTGATTTTAGGACACTAATGTCTTAATATATTACCTTAACGTATCAATAAATTAGTCCAAGGTATTGACATATCATGGCATGTATCGATACCTTAGAGCTAATTTAGGAAATTCAAGCCATTTGATTTCAAAATTTCCATACACCTTTCTTATGATTTTTCCTATAATAATTACCCTAAAAATTTTATAAATTGAGGCTAGGCCATTATGGATATTATTTTAAATGAAATTTGGTCCATTTATGTGTTTATTTTACTTTTTAGGCTTTATTTATTTTTAATGCAAATTGGGCTTTATTTTTCCTTTCGAAAATAGAAGGATGGTCAACAGAAGTAATTAGAGTAAAACCGAAGAGCGATTTTGAAAGTCAAATCAAAAGTCAACTATATAGAAAAAAAGAGGACTTTAAAATTAGAGCTCAAGAAAGGGTAAAAATGGTGAAATTGATGACTAGTAATAGATGAGAATGAGCGAAAAGATAAGGTAAAAATTTTAGGTTAACCAGAGTTATGAAAAACCTTATCAAAGAAAGTCAACTAAAAGTTGACAAAAATAAAAAAGTCAAAGTCAAATTTAAATATGAGATGAAAGATCGACTTTCAAATTTGAAGAGTTAGAAAATTTAAAATTCAAAATTGATTGCAACATTGTGAAATTAAGTACAGAGAGAAGATAATGGAACTGCAAGTAAGCTTGGTTCAAAGAAAGCCTTAGAAAAAGGATTTTCGGGAGCTTAATCTGGGTGTTTGGGATGGAAAAATCATCATTTTGTAGAAGAATACCATAAAGGATATTTGTACTATGTGAGGAAACATCTAATTGAATTTACGAAGGAGCAAATTGTAGAAGGAGATAAATTTCGACCAATCACAAACTACCATGTGTAAATAGATATTTCTTTTAATTAAGAAATTATCAATTAAATTCAGCATCATGCAGTTGATAACATCATAAATAGATATTTATCTTTAATTAAATTAAAATTAATTTAAAGATAAATAAAATAGTTTTATCTCTAATTAAATTCAAATTAATTTAGAGATAAATAAAAAAAGTTTTATCTCTAATTAAATTAAATTAATTAAGAGATAATTCATCAAGATAAATTTATTAAAAAAGTTATATTCTTTAAGAACTCTTTTCTACTTGGCTCAATGGCACTATAAAAAGGGGTCCCCACCAAAGCCATTGACCACAATTCACAAGCTTGGAGAGAAGAAGCAGATTTTGAAGATTTAAGTCCTCTCTAAGTCTCAAGATGTTTTTTCTCAAGAACGCGAAGAGCACGGCTCTCGTTCTTCAAGAAGCTGCTCTCCGATCTTGTTCTGGCAACATAAAAGAGCTAAGTTCCATTTGTCAAGATAAAGTCTATAAGACCCTTGAAGCGGACCTCAACGATTCAAGATCACGTCTAGAAGACCCTTGGATCGAATTTTTTGTTGAAGAAAAGAATCAAAGGATATCTTTTAAAGAATATCTAGAGACCACAACTCTAAGTCTGATAAATAAATTTGATTTATTTATCTCTAAATTTTCTTTGTCATTTTTTGACACGAAATTTGTGTGTACACAAATAAAAGCCAATTGAACAAGGAAAATAAGTATACAACTTAGGGCAATAACATAGACCATGGCCAAAAATTCAAAGTGTACGCCTAGGTTCTACACGCATTTTAAATTTTAATTTAAGGGTATCATGAACTTTACACAAGTATATATTTGGTGCACACTTGGAATCATAAAAATGCAATCTTGAAAATGCAAGAGTGCATGAAAGGATTGATTTCATGAGTGCATGAGAGGATTGATTTCGTAATTGCATGACCATGGTCTAAAGTAAGGCCTAGTGTGAGTAAAAAACAGATCTATTTATATTTGATTTTCTTAGAATTTATTTTATAAATGCTTTTATTTTTATAAAAGTTAAATAAACAAATATTTATCAAACGGAACCTCCAGATAATGCCTTGAAATCTTGATCTTATGCTCATTAAAAAATTAGATTTAGAAAATATTAAATAATAACTTCTAACCATAATTATCTTTTGTCTTCCCAAAGTTTCAATTCATTTTCTTTATATGGATGTTGTAATAAAAAAAGTTTAATACCAACAAAGTAATGCTGAATAAACTTTAATTATTGATTTGGTAATCTTTTACTTATTTAGTTTTCTGGCACTTACATATAGTCCGTTATCGTCCTCAATTGGAAAGACAGATACTATAATTAAAACTTCAACATTAGATTCTTAAATGCATGTGTATAGTGTGGAATATTTTATAAATTTGATGTATAAAATACATTAATGGTGACTAATTTTCTTCTTCCTATTTTCTATTCTTTTCATTTTCTTTCATCTTTTATCTCCAAACAAGTATTTAGCAATGAAGACATTAAGTTGATATATGTGCTTATGAAGAAAGGTTAATTACATAAATATCTCTTTTTTAATATATGACTTTTTTCATTTAAATGTTTAAAATAAATTTTAACTTAAATAGATATATGTACTATGATTCTATCAAACATACAGTAAAGAGAGTATTTATATAATTAATCCTTTGAAAAATTTAACTTAGATATAAAAAAAAATGCATTCGCAATATTGTTTATATCATAGTATTCATGCTAAAATTGAAGGTTTTTTTTTTTTTCCTTATTTGATATGATGCTACTTTCACCTTCGTAAATTCAATATTTTACGCAATTTCTGAAAGTTCAACTTTTTTCATCTTCTGCTTTACCATTGGGAGGAAGAAGATCAAACCAAAAAAAAAAAAGTAAGTCTCTTAAAAGTTAATTTTGGATTTTAACCAAAAAAAGGGCATATTATTCATATTATATATTCTGAAAACTAGGTTAAGCCATGCAAAGTCAGCTAAAGCTTGAGCTTTCAAAATACTCTTTTCTTTTTTACTTCATGAATCCCAGAACCCATCAATATTCCAGAAAAATTCATCATAATCGACTAGCATTGCTGATAAGTTGCAGCTTTCCTCAGTTTGAGGTGGATTCCCATGACCTCCAAAGGATGAGCTCATGGCTCTCTCTCCTGCTATTTGAGGGCTCTGACATTGAGTTGCTGCTGCTGCTGGCGGCTCACGTATCTGCATTCCTCCTGCTGATGGTCGCCTGTCAAATGACCGCAAGCATTTCGATTTCTTGTATATCCGGCACAAGCTGAATTCGTGCCTTAACTGCGAATAAACAGGGAGAAAAGGGGCTTTACTCAGTCTGTCAAACACATAATCTTCACCGTTGTTGCAAGAATCAAGAACAACAAGAAGCAAAAATTACGATAGAAATGTGGTTTTCGTACAGTTGGAGTTGCACTTGCACCAATATTAGACAAAGATGCTTCGTC
This sequence comes from Adansonia madagascariensis, assembly GCA_038381835.1. Classification (NCBI taxonomy): domain Eukaryota; kingdom Viridiplantae; phylum Streptophyta; class Magnoliopsida; order Malvales; family Malvaceae; genus Adansonia; species Adansonia madagascariensis. The sequence continues at coordinate 2,561 of JBBYHL010448724.1, read as the reverse complement.
AATAGCTTTATATTCATTCATCTTCCACTCAGTTTTTCTTCCATTAGGAGTTCTTCCATTATAGAAAGCCATGGTTCTTTTCACGCCGATGGGGCGATTATTACTAGAAGAATAAACAAAACCAGGAGAGCCCGTAGCTTTCCAGTACCCAGTTGTTGTTTGCCGCCTTGGTCTTCCTCCCTTAGCTTCACTCTCTTGCCTTGGAATGAAGAAGAACCATTGTTCAGGGTCCTTATGGCATAGCGATGATGAGAATTCTGCATCAAAAAATAAGTAAATAAATCAAATGAGAAATGATACCCTTTTTTTATCTTTGACTTATATAATTTGTTGTTTCTCATTTTCTTCTTGAAACTTTCAGTTATAGTTTATACTGCCAAGATTAATCAGGAATCTTATTTTCTAAACTACTTCTTTAATGCACATCATTTTCTAATTATGAATAATGAAAGAATGAGGAAAGATAAAAGAAATACTTGCTAGCTAAGCTAGCTAGGATCTCTGTACTAAGCTATATATAGTTGAGCTGAAAATCTATATGGAAAGGTAGAATATTGTTATAAATTACTTGGAAGATCCCAAGGATTGAACCCATAAATGTCGACAATTGGTATAACCCGATCTATACCAAGGTTCAAATCCTCCCCCTCCCTTTCCAGCTTGTGATGAAGATAAAAGGAAACCAACTCTTCTTCAGTTGGATAGAACCGAAAACCAGGTGGCGTATTTTCCATTTGCATCCCTTTTTCCCCCTCTGATGCCTTAAAGAAACGACTTGCTAATTAAACTCAAAGTAATGGCGGTGAGGCTCTAACGTATGGGATTTGCCTGTATTTAAGGATAAGAGAAAGAAAGAGACAAGGAGGGATATGGTTCTTAAGGGTTGATCAAGAAAGTTATGACGCAGAAGAATAAGCAACGGCGAGCACGTAAGAGAGACGGTGGAAGGCGGAAAGACGCAAATGAGGCTTTTGCTTGGACTTTTCCACACGCTTGTTGTGGAAATGGAAATCTATCATTTTCCTCCATGTAATCCACTAAACCGTTCTAATTATTCACTAGTTTAGAACATTGTTCAAGATTTTCTTAATTTGTGACAATGACTAGTCTTCTTTTTCTTGTCGTTTTTAAGAGAACATTGGACCTGCATATGACACTGCAGTAAAATATTATATGATATAAATATATGAATATATTAGTTAAAAATTTATATATATAGTATAAATTATTAATGTGTCAAAATTTATATAAATATAAAATATTTTAAATATAATTATGATATAATAAAATGTACAAATATATATGATATGGATACATGAATTGTCTAGTCTACTTTATGTCTGCATATATATTTTTTATTCAAATCATATCTCGTAATCAAAATTTTAAAAATGTCTACATTTGACAATAATTAATAAATGCTTAAAACAAATATCTATCATTTAATTATTACATTGCAATGTGTAATAAATAGTTTATTTTTTAAAAAAAAAAAAATATAATATTATGTAATAGTATGATTTGAATAAAAGAGAAATACGTTGATATAGAATAACCATTTGACGCAATATTTTTTCTGTTCTTAAAAGCCTGCATGGTTTTTAAGTCATATTCTTTGGTCTTATATACATATGAAGTGGTTACAAAATTAATAAAATAAATATAAAGTTTAGCTTAATTGGTTTATACAGTAAATCTTAAAAGTTGATATTTAACAGATTTAGAGTTCGAATCTTAGTATTTTTATTCTCTTCTCTTGTATTTAGGATGAGGTCTCATTTGTACAAAACAAAATAAAGTAACAAGAAAATGAGAAATGTTAATAGATGCTAAGGACACTGGATGACATTAACTAAAGAAAAATGTAATTAATAATTTTTTAATTAAAGAAAATTAATACATTACATGTAAAATAATTTGGTAAATTAACTTAAAATTTCAAATCAAATTTTAATAATAAAATAATTTATTTAGGTTGTTTTGGTCTTTCTAATTTTGATAGACCCTCGCCTATACTCCTGGTAGTGGCCGCCTATCAAATGACCTCAAACATTTTCATTTCTCGGCTCAAGTAAGCTCTGGTCTTAGGCTCTTAGCAAGAAGAATTCTTAGGCATGCATGCTCATATGATTTCAACTGGTGCGATGTTCATCGAATTTCACATCGTTCATCATACTTGTCTTGTGTTTTCACCGCGCTAGGCTCGACGACTGGTAAATAACGCCCTCCGGAAGTTTTCATGTAAGCTACATTTCACTCAACTGGGGAGGGGGGGGTCTCTGATAGTTTATTAATTCTCCATTTGCAAACGAAATGAAACAGAAAATTTTCCATTTGCATATGTTTTGATGTATTTCTTTTACAAAACAATTGCTTTTACCTTCTGCTTGGCATACTATAAGCAGTAAAACCTTTTCAACTTCACGAGTGAATTAAAAATTTACCATGTATTTTATATTTATTTTTAATTACTTTTTTTATTATATTTTAGAAGTATGTGTCATCTGCTTGGCATGGTTTGCTCCTACTATAAGCAGTAAAAACTTTTCAACTTCACAAGT